>JAJTUR010000166.1:0-101965 GCA_021399475.1 Hyaloscypha finlandica
AAGCTAACGAGATACTATTATATGAACTCCCTCTTTCATATATCTTATTATTTAATTACTATTATATATATCACTTCCTAATTCGTCTATATAAATAATCTAATTTATAGTAAATTACTAGAGGTTATCATACTACTAAGTCTTTAGCTCTTTATTCCTCTATATAGCCATAATTATAAGCTTCTTCTATATAATATTAATTCGCTTTAGGAGCTTCGAAACTATTAATTAATTAATAGAAATACCGAATACTTTAAGTAAATATAATCTCGTCCTAATATAGCTAAGGTATCTTAGCTAAAAGGTAGCGAATAGCTTATTCTATATAGAATATAATTATCCTCTAAGGACCTCCTAAGTATTATACTATAGGTCTTCTAATAGTAATTCGTCTATAATATACATATATAGTCTAAATAATAGTTCTAAAGTTATTAGTGAGTTATTAGATATAAGTAGAGTTAATAGTAGCTTCGGGGTTATATAAAGTATCCTCGATATACCTAACTATAAATAGTAGTAAACGAGCACCGGCCTTACCTACTAATACTATTAGGAAACTATAGAATAGATAGTAGTCTTTTATTTGATAAACTTACTTTATCCCCAGGAGTTGTGGTTATTGAGCAATTCGCGATTCAGTAATTATGGTATATGAGGGACGCGACTCCCGACGCGGGTTTTCAAAATCGCTAAAAAATGGAGGTTTAAAGCTAGTTTCGCCTACGGCTGTAATCCCCTTTTAGCCAAGCCTTCCCGAGCCGCGTTCGTCATGCGGCATCAAAATTTCGCAGGGCTGTTAATTATTGGCGAGCTTATCCCGAATTCCCGAACAGTTGTGTCCGCAACATCGCAAGAAAAAGTAGGTGTTTACTTTCCTTCTTCTCTCTCACGATGCTTCCTCAACACCGTCAATCACAATGGTGAAGAATCCTCCTGTGGAACGGCAATCCGAACCCACTCTGCCAACAACGGAGGACCGCTCTCCCAACAGATCTCTGCCCAAACCTCGACAGACCGCATGGCAGTCCGCCCGCAGCCACCTCGGCAACGAAATCTCACTCTCGCACGCAGACATCCCTATAATAGCATGCTGTCTCGTCTCCGGGCTCTGCGACAGCAGCGCCTACAACGCCTGGTCGTGCTTCGTGTCCATGCAAACTGGTTTGTCCTCGCCTCCCCTCCCACCCCTTCCCCACTCTCGCTTTGACTCACAACCTCTCCTCCAGGTAACACAATCTTCCTCGCCCTCGGCGCCTCCGGCCAGCCAACCAGCCACCCCGATGGCTGGCTCAAATCTCTCCTCAGCATCGCCTGCTTCCTATGCGGCTGCTTCTGCTTCGCCTCGACCCGACTCATAAACCCGAAAGCGCGGGGCACACTCGCGACCTCCTTCCTCCTCCAAAGCATATGCATAATCGTCGCAGCGGCGTTAGTACAAGCACACGTTGTTCCCGAGCCCAAAGGCCTCGTCACGGAAAACAACCTGGGCTTCGATCCCAACGAACTCCTGCCATTAGGCTTTCTTGCTTTCCAGTCCGGGGGGCAGATTGTGACGTCTAGGCTGCTGGGCTTTAATGAAGTTCCGACGACAGTGTTGACGAGTGTTTATTGTGATTTGGTGAGTGATCCGAAGATTCTTGCCCTGGAAAATGTGAAGCGGAATAGGAGGGCTGCGGCTGTGCTTGCGATTCTCATAGGGGGTATTGCGGGCGGGTGGATTAGTAGGAGTCTGGCGGGGATGTCGGTAAGTTTATGGGTCGCTGCTGCGATCAAGTTTGGGATTGCGGTGAGTTGGTCGCTCTGGAAGCCCAGGACCGCCAGTCCGCTGTGATCATACGTGGAAGATGGATTTTCTTGGTTACGAATCACGATTTAGACGACCATATAGACGGGGACTGCTTAGAAGGATACGCTCTTGCGTTGTTATCTGTATGATTTTGCATTTCAATCTATACCATCATATCAGGGTCCAGCCCATCCCTCTCTTCAACATCTCGATTCTTCTCTGCTCCCGCTCACACCAACTTTCTGCCCTGTGGCTTCTCCACTGGAAACGGGCCCGCGAGCTTAAAGGGTTCCTGTCTCTCAAAACCTTCGACATTGCTCGGGCCAGACAATTCGTTTCCCCACTCGTCCAACTCAAAAGCATCAGGATGGATCAAGCCATCTTGCACCGACCATGTCGGCGGAGGAACAGCATGTTCGATCGCTTCCCCATTCTCGTCACGCTGGACCAGGGTAAGGCTGTCAAGGCGTCGAGTGCCGAGGTCTTCTCCTTCGGCGCTGGGAGCCTGGAAAAGTGTCTCCGTGGATGTAGAACTGGAACTGGATAGTCGAAGAAGGGACCGAGATGACGGCGATCTGTGAGGGACGGGGCCAGGCCAGAGCGTGCACGTCGAAGACACCGAACTCCTCCTCGACCTCGACCCCTCTTCTCTGCCCTCCTTCAATCTTTCGCCAGAACTCGGATTGCTCTTCTGGTTGGTGGATGGTTGTAGATCGGATGCTGGAAAGGTATCAAGGTCCCCTGCTGTGGGTGACTATCGTCTGCCCGGTCCCTATCTTGGCTCTTTCCGTCCTGCCTCCAGCCCTGACCCTCTTCTTCTTTGAGAAAGCTAACAAACCCCTCCGCCTCCCCCACAACCGGTCTCACCGCCCCTCCCACGCATTCCTCCCCTCCATCTCACGATCCTTTCCCTCGCTTCCTCCCCTCCGATCCCTTGATCAGTCCAAAACTCTTCGCATTTTGGACAGAAATCATCTGACAACATCATTTCAGAAGTGCGGACGCATCGCGGCGGTGCGAAGATGGATGATAAGAAGCTTGGGAGGAGGTAACCTGGTGAGGCTGTGCAGGGGTGCACAGTTGTGAGGGTGTGGCGGCATGGATTGTGGAGGGTTTGGAGTGTGTGGCACATTTTTGGTGGTTTTGTGTTTTCCAAGATCGAAGAGAGAAGGGTTTGGGTATTGTTTTGATTTTGGCGTGGGAGGTGAAGGTGATGCCGGGCTGGGCCGGGCTGTGTGGACTCTGTGGAGTGGTGCGATGGGTAAGAAGAGGCGAAGGGAAGGGGGAATGATAATGGCAATGGGATACAATGCAATGAAGCTATTGTTCTGTTGTTTACGGGTGAGACATTCACTGTGGTTTGGAGGCGAAGTCTTCTTTGTTGAATGGGGTGATTTGGGTACTGTCTGGGTCTCGACAACGTGTAGTGAATGTGGACAAAGGAAGAGGGAAGAATGGGTTAGTTCCAATTTGATTGAGATTCAGAATTCCAAAGGATGGTGAGGTGTGAAATAACTTGCTATTACCATTATTCATAAATCTTTGTAAACATTGGAATTGTTCTTTCACGTCATATCTCCTTTCAAAAAAGAATTCGTATACAGTTAAAACGCACTTTTATAGGAGGTGTCGAAGATCACGATTTTCTGACTTGACTTATGAAAAGAGAAAGTGCATGAATACGGATCTACTTTATGCCGTATTCCCGTCTGAGAATATACTTCCTCCACCACGAACTCGCCACCTCTCTAGGGTTGACGCTATCGACGCCAGTCTCCTCGCCTCAAATATACATCATCCACCATGAACTCGCTACCTCCTCAGGCTTTACGAGATCCACGTACTCGGCAGGGCCAAAGCGGGCTCTGCAGACAGCAGATCTGCATCTTCAGGTCGAAATGCTTCCCCAAGAAGTGTTCCCGCACGCAACTCCGTCCGAAAATGTGTCAGCGGAGCAGCCTACGGATTTCTCCTCTTATTTATCATCATCCTTAATCGAAAGGTATTCTTCCACGCATATATTGCATTCCCTCTCGTCCTCCGCGAGATCCATAACATCGACGGACGTGAAGGGCTGGAGAACCTTCACCGCTTACGCAAGTTGCAAAATCTCTTCTTCGCGGAGACCGATCTCGGCTTGCTCGATGCAGCAATGCAATTGCACGAGAAGACCCAGGGGTCCAAGTTCATCATTTTCGAGGGTAGGCCTACGCATGACTGTCTCTGCCATCTTTTCAAGTGCTTTAAGGCAGCCCAGATCGGCTTGGGTAATCCTACCGTGGAATGGCTCATCGGCGCCTCCTGGGATTGTGATAGAGAATTAGTTTGGATTGGCGAGCATGAGTGCATTAGTGACCTCGTCGCAAATGTAGCTGCCTTCGAGCGCAAGGGCATCGTCTAACAATGGTACGTTGCGCTGGAGGTGCCACATGATATTTGCGCTGCAGTCTTGGCAGAAGTGGCCCATGGTGATCTCGAACTTTGTTATGGAGCAGGCCCGCAAGGTCACAACGGGCCGGCAGAGTCTTGTCTCTTTGCGAGAGTGTTTGCAGGCGTTAGTAATACGAAGATAACGACATAAAGTATCGGGAATATAGGGCATTATTTTATGAAGACCACTAAATGCCCTATAAGGTCTTACTTTAATCTCCCTATAGCCGTTCCTAGCCCCCTATAAGCCCTATAGGGGCCCCCTAGAGTGTGGCTTACCTCGCTAAACCTCTAATTTCGATTGTTTTTTGATTAGTTCGATTCTATCTAGTAAAATAACTACCTAATAAATAGCTACCTTCTCTTCCCCCTGCTTCCGTCCCTCTTTATACTTATTCCTACCCTCTAGATATATTATCTCCTTTACATAATTAGGAATTACTATAATCTACTCCTGAATCTTGCTCTATAGGAGGTCCTCCTAGTATTTCTCTCACCTTACTCTTAGCTTCTTTTTATTATTAGTAGGCCCCTACTTAGTAGTCTCCTTCTTTATCTAGAACTAGGCCTTCTTAATTATATTAAGATTAGGTAAGTTCTTTAGCTAAAGTATCTTCATAATTATCTATAGATTATAAACCTCTTCTTAGTAATATAACTTATAAGCCCCTATATTATCCTCTTATATAATAGTCTTTAGTCGATCCTTTTAGTACTCCCTAGTAAAGGGTAGAAGCTTCTTAATTAATATCCTCTTCTAGTATTAATACTAATTAATCCCTCTTCGTCTATTCTTAACGATATAAGTACTAGTTACCTCGTTATACTTCTATACTTTTCGTACTCCTCTAGGGGCCCTCCTATAAGCTTTCTTCTAATCCCTTAGCTACTTCCTCTACTCCTTCTCTCACTTCTCTCTATTAGCCTTCTTAATTAAGGAGTTCCTTATATTAAGATTAGCTTTATAATCCTTCTTCTCTTATAGAGTTTCTAGTTCCTATATATAATAAAGCCCCTTCTTATTAAAGGAGAAAGACCCCTAGAATATAAACTTAGAGAACCCTTTCTACCTCCTCTATATATAATACTTATTATACGCTTCTCTAAGTAGTCTCTATATACGTCTCTTTCCCCTTATATAACCTAATTAAATAGTAGTCTCGTCTATAAAAATCACGTCTTTCTAGTTATTAAGTAACTAATACTCTTACTCTAGGTACTAGGCTAATCGCTCCCCTTTAGTAAGCTTATTTAAACTAGGCTTAATTATTAGTTTATACTAAGAGTAGCCTATATAAGTAAGAACCTTTTATATAGTTCTAGGTATAACCTCGTAACCCCTCTTCTTTACTTCCTTTATAATTATAGTATAAGAAAAGCCTCTTATAGTAGAATTCTAGAGAATAACCTTTAGAATATACTTAATCACCTTAGGAGAGATTCTAAGTCGACTAGATCTTAGTATATTTAGGATATACGAGACCTCTAAAGGCATATTCTTATTCTCTACTTATCTATGCACTCTAGCTATAGCTACGAGTTAATAAATAGCTAATTTGGGTACTCCTATAGCTTCTCTATTTTGTGCTAAAGACTTCTTATCCTTAAGCATATAAATAGCCTTGATTCTAGTACTAGTAGAATGCTCTTTAGGCCTAAGAGGAGTAATTATAAAAGTAGTCGACGAAGCGAGTAATAGAAGGGCTAGTATAGCTAAATTATCGTCTGAATCGTCTGAATCTAACAGTAAATTATACTATAGATCCTCTTTATCTTTAGTGTTTTCGTTATCTGAGGAATTAGGAGGAGAGGAGAGCTCTAATTAGCTATCTAATAAATTAGGGAAGTCAAATAGACCTCTAAAAGTAGCTATAATAATAGCTAAAGTAAAGCGAAAAGTATAAAGAAGGTATTTTTAATTAATTATAATTAGAATTCAGAACGAAGTGCGTATAGAGAGGTGTGTATTAGGGCTCTTTACTTAGTGGACTCGCCTATATTATGGGCGTTTGGAGGCGTTTAGCACCTATTAAGCTGCATAAGCCTAGATCAAGCCTTTAGGGCACTCCAGGGGGCCCCTACAGGGCTTACAGGGGGCTAGGAACGGCTACAGGGAGATTAAAGTAAGACCTTATAGGGCATTTAGTGGTCTTTATAAAATAATGCCCTATATTCCCTATACTTTATGCCGTTATCTTCGTAACATATTGTCGACACATTTTAAGTATTTGCTTTTGTTCCTGGTATTTCTTTTGTGCAAATCTTCCTTGAAAATCAGAACTTAAGGTGAAACGTGAAATCTTATCTCTAGTTTCTTTCTCTCAAATTGACGTTGGAATACAGGTGCGTTCTTCCAGCAGGAAAGCCTTTCATAATTTACCCAACACTTTTCTTTCACCTTTCAATATCATTGTCCTTTAATAAAGTAATTTTCTTCCAGTGGTTGTCACGGTGCCTTCATCTCTGTAATCGAGAACAAGCCGCCAATAAGATAAGCTTCTCGATATAGTGAATTAGAGAACACATCCATTGATCACGAGGCGGACAGAAGCGACGACTATACTCACACTCCAATTTCCTAGACGAAAATTTCATTGATAGTCTATAATACAGAAATATAGGGAAAGGGGGTCTTGTGAATTAATGGATTGAGATAGCTAGAGATGGGAATTCTGTCATTGCTTTCATCTTTTCAAAAATGAAAGGGGTCCAATGGTACAACCTTAATTTGGAAGGAGGCAGTGAATCGAGGACTTATTATCGAAGAACTTCTTTGAGTTTTTGCATGGAGCGGCCATACCGAAATGTCTATGATGAAAGATGATTGAATATGGACGAAAGGATAGAAGTAAATTGAATCACTAAGAACTCTAAAAAAGAGAGTCCGATACTAGTGCTACGTGTACTATCTGAATGCCTCCCGAATGCGAGTGGGAAGGAGATTCACGACTCGCGTCCAGAGTCTCGGAGGAGGCTGAGGAGCCCTTAGTCGATAATCAAATTCGAAATGGAAACCAAACCTTCTTTCCATATCGACAACTGTGTGTCGCAGGCGAGTGTTAAAGGCATCCTCTTCACTATTAGACGCGTTGCCGCCATTATCTTCCTCATATTCTTCCTCTTCTTCGTCATCGTAGTCCTCGCCCTCGTCCCCCTCTGCCACGTCGGTGGCATCAAGAAGAGCAATCATCCACTCTGGAGTTTGAGCCTTGTCAATTCTCACAATTTTCCCGCACCAGTTTGTGAATTTTACTTGGTGATTGTTTTGTGTGTCAGGCTCCTCTTGGACCTCAGGTTGGGCGTTAGGAGTAAGGATACCCCGGCAAATAGGGCAAGACCACTCATCATCGTTCTTGGTTAACCAAGCAGCCAAACATAGATTGCCAAACATGTGGTTGCACGAAATGGTCTTTACGCAATGTTCTATTTTGCCGTCTTCGGTTGGGGTGCCGAGAGCTTCATGGCAGATATTGCAATAATAATTCTCGGCGACATCCTCTTCTGGTACAATAGTGGTAAGAGAGTGGATCTGGTCTGCCTTGCTCTGAAACTCTTTCAGATTAAAGTAAATAAACCCTTGGTCTCTGACTTTGATGAGCTGGAGGATCAACATTCGCTCTCGCAGCGTTGGCTGAGGAGAAATATCGTATTTGATTCTGGCCCAAAAGTCCCGAATGAGCATTCTGAGCATATGTAGGATAACCGAATTCTGAGTGTAGTTAAGCGTTGTACCGTCGGGGTTCACGAGGGCTAGGATGTCATTCGCCCCAGAAGTAGCTTCGTAATATTTTTCTGCCCGCGCGTACATTTCCTTGGCTTGATTTCGTGTAGGGTGCCAACGGGACGTGATTCTCATGATCCGATATACTTCATATGTGTACGGTCTTTCCACATATTGACGGAAATCTGCAATGTCCATTAAAAAACACTCAGGACAAAAGTCAAGAATCTCGTCGACTGACAAAACTAGTGTGACCTTCGTGCAGCTCGGAGATCCACAAGGCCTGTACTCCGGCTGGCTATGGTGGCCACAAGCCTCGTATTCGATTCTGAATTGGTAACACATATTTGGTTATTGGAATGTTCCAAGAATTGAAGTAATGAAGCGTGGAAGTGAGGATGATTGGATGGTTGGCGCTTTCATGGGAGAATCGTTGGGATTGAAACTAAGAGTACCTTATATACGGAGCATCGGGTGTTGTTCTCTAAGACAACATTTCCTTGTTGTTCTCATAAATTTGTTTCTAAATGAAAAAGCTTCCCTCAATTGTTCAAAGGAAGCCGGGGCCTGGAGGATGAACAACCAAAGAGGAATCCCGAGATAAAATTTGAAGTTTGCGAGGGGAGTTTAGGCGTTCACGTTAGAAATCATTCTTAGCAGAGTGGAATAAGAGGATTATCTGTTTTCTAAATGTACAATGTCAACATACCGAAGAGAATGCTGAGCATATATTTCAGATATTGTCCTATATTGACAGTCATCCATTGATCAATCGGATTTAAGCAATAATTTCTATTGCTGTTCATTTATTTACGTGTAAATCCGAAATTTAATGCGGCGTTTCGAGAGCAATACAAATACTTAGCAATCGGCTAGAACAGACGTGTCACGAACAACCATAACATTTAAGTGGCTGGACTCTCCATTCTAGATATTCATAATCCACCACAAAAACTTGATCACACGGCAAGCACATAGAACCTACCCTTAAAATGTGCATTACAATTAGCGATGAATATGAAGCATGTGGTCATACCATGGAACTGGTAAAGTGGGAATGCATCCCTGACCACTCTGATCAACACCGGAGGAAGCGCCGTTTTACCATCACAAAGGGGTGGAAAACAGACTGTGATCATTATCCAGTACTCTGCAGCTAGTGCTTTCTGCTACCCGACCCAAGAAAGTCGGAGAATTTCAAGGCAAGTGTTCAACACTGGTAAGATCTTACTTTGGAGGACACAGAGAATTCTTGGGGAACGAGCCCGAGATAGCACAAGGTGCTAGAGAGTGCAAATAAGTCTGGAATAAACGATTTCTCGGACCACTTCGACTTCGTCAATGCAAGCCTTCCAGAAGACGGCGACCCCTTTTTCAGAATGGAATTGTCCCCGACATTCCACACCTTGGCAAGGACATTGTCAAAAAGATCAAAGCGGCGCACAGCACGCTGTCCGCCTCCTTTTCATTTTCGCTCGTATCAAGAAAATTGGAAACTGCACCTCTTGAACATCGCATTTTGCTAGTGCAGCTACAGAATTACATCAACTACAGCAAATTTCCGTTCAGGTCAAGAAGGAAATATGCCACTAACCTAACCTTAAAGGACCGAATACCCCAGATCCATAAAGTGGTGACAACAGTATCACCGGAAATCTTGAAGAAAGAAGATCGAGGGTGAAATATCTGCATGTTGCCGTTCGACGGCAACGAGAAGGGAATCCCAAGAGAAAAAAACAATGACTGAAACGCCGGTTGTAACCTCTTGTGCACATGGCCCGCATTTGCTTGGTGTAAAATGCCTCCGACACTAACTCGATACCAATGACAGTTGCCAAATTTGCAGAGCCCGTCTTCTCCTGCTGGGGACGACTAAAGCTGAGTTTGAGGCCAGAATAGAAGCAGCCGCAGCGAATCAGAAGATCCCTGAGTGGGTCATCACACTCCTCGGGAAGGATCCAAGAGAACAGGAGAATTGAATAAACCAGCAAAGGAAGTATCTCCTTTTCTACAACCCCAACAGATTGCTTTAGACGCAAGTTGCTTTGGTCGCAGATGCTTTGGAAAAGCTTAAACGAGAGACGCAAAGTACAGAATTACTCTCTTCGAAATATATTATTCCACTAAGCTCTACCTAATTCATGATTGTGTGATTTTTACAATAAGAAGAAGAATATTTGCCTATGCTAGTTGCGAAGGTAAGATAAGAGTGTAAAAGAAAGCGAAACTGTTTCGCTTGAAAGGTAATGTCACCCCGTATTCAGGGGCTCGGTTAGCCGTTCGGAGAACGAGTGGATTCTGATTAATAAGCGCTGCAATTTGTCCGATTTCTGTCTTTGAGTACCTGGACGTCACAAAATTGTGCGCCGAGTGGAATCTGTGAAATGCCCCTGCGTAAAGGATAAGGTGATTGGCCAGGCCTCGTTGCGGACTGCAAATGCTGTATCAATACTCGTCGGCATTCGGCACCCTGTTTAAACCAAAGCTCTCTCCTACAAATAGATAGTCTTTCAAGAACTCAAAGTATATATTTCAAAAAGCGGTACAACTTGCAGAGACAAGGTTATTCTGACAATTCTCTCCCTCGCTGATCTTGAGGTCTTGAATGTGACCAAGGCGAAGAGGAAGCATTTCCACACACCTCTCAAAACACTCCAGTGGATGAAAGTTTACGGCAATATTAAGTAAGCATGTTTCAAGTTCCTCATTCCTATCGTTGTAATTGCTGCACATCCAAAAAAAGAAAGAAAAACTAACGGATGATGCTGGCTATCCGCTCCTTCGGGTGTGTCCCAGAGGACATGAAAGTAGTTCTGGGCTTGATAGCTTTAAGAGGCGGAATTGAAACTATTCAGCTTCCCACACTAGCAGAGGTGATTGTTAGGTAGGCAAATGCGTCCATTGCTAAGCAGCTTTTCCACGAAGCCATTAACGAAGAGATCTCTAGTGGAGTCCTTGCCCGGGCTCTAAATAACTCGTCAAAACAAGTCCACCCACCTTTGCGTGTCCACGAGTCCCCTATCACCTCGACACGATGTTTGAAATTCTTAAGCCTGTGAGAGCTGTTACAATGGCTATTGATCATCATCTCCAAGGCAAACTCGCCGGATTGACACTTGGGAAAATAACCAGGACACGATTTGGGGTTTAGCAACGACTCTTATTACTGCCTACTCCTGAAGGGCTCAAATCTGCAGCGTCAGGTCATAATTTTTATGAATGCTGCCCCCTGACCGCTATAATCTTTGGCGTAGCAATTTTGTTCCCGATGCCGGACATACATGATGTATTTCAACACTACTTCGATAGCTCAAAGTAGTAGTTAAAGTTGAATCATTGAACTTCGAGGGATGGGTGGCGGCAGTGAACACTCCGAGCTTCCTCTTGTGGATTTTTGCACTTGAAGGAATTGCGGCGTTAGACAAACTGGCAATAACTTGTTGTGTTTTGCAGTTGGCAGCTGCGGTGGCGAGGTTGGAAAGAAAAACAGACTGGAAAGCTGTTGAGCCCATCACGGAAACCTTTTTGTGGTTTGAAAGTGCCTGTGATGCTAGTGGGCGTGGGCTGTGGGAGGAAGTCGAGTAATTGCTTAAGATTGAAGTAGTGTGACGAGGACGATAACAAGAGACGGTGGTAGAAAATGGAGACGAACGCGGTAAAGCCGGACGATGATAAGAGCGGAAACTGGCTTTCTAAACGAATGCCATTGTCTCTCTTGAACCGGTTCAGATTTAAAGCCCGGCAACTAATACAAATCGTCAACACAATAACTTTAACGACTAGCTAGTCACCCTCCAATTCAATTCGCAGATCTGCCACTTGCAAATAGCGCCGGATAGAAATTTCGTTTTCTGTTCTACTGAGTGCAACTTGCACTACCTCCTCCTCATCGCCACCCGGGGAGCTGGAAGCCTTCTGCACCTCGTTCATAGGTATCTCCGGGCGAGTACGAAGATCACGGCATAAAGTGACGGGATTACAGGGCTATTATGCTTCAACAGCACTTTAGTGTCTTTTTTTTTAGCGTATTCAGTCACTAAATGACCCTATAAATCTAGGCCATTGCCCTAAAAACACGCTAGAAGGCGGGAGCAAGGGGTACCACACCTTTTTAGGACTTCCCCCCTGTACTTATAAGGGGTGCTTCGCTAAACAGCCCTATAGTAGCCACCTATTCAGCGTCCAGGCGTTATCGTTGCTCCGCCAGCAGCGCTATTTACCCCTAAATATCTTCTCATACCTTGCGAATGTCTCACAGCGCCTCTTGGGATCTGCTTGGGGCGTATGGCCTGGAGTTATAGGGGCCTTACAGCGGGTTTAACCCCCTAAATTGTGCCTTGGGGGGGGGGGGGGGGGGGGGGGGGGGGGTGGTGCCAAGGGTCCACATGCCCTGCAACCCCGTCACTTTGTGCAGTGATCTTCGTAAGCAGGAATAGAGTATACAGCCGGGTAGGACTTCCACGAGCATCCCCCAAACGGCCCGTCTGGCGTGGCTCGTTCACTTTCGAAGCGGGAGTTATTCCGCCACTCTATTTAATCGCTATCAAATGCTGCGACTATAATGTAAGGAGCGAAGCAATTACGGAGACAACGGCATAGAGTGTCGAGAATACAGGGCATGAGCGCAAATTCAGGGCTCTCAGGGTACTATAAACCTAATTTCCACCACAAGTAACATTAAAGCACCCTACATCTCCAGGCCTCTGTTCCAAAAGCGCGCTATAAGCCATAGGTAAGGTTAAAAAAAATCTTCAGGGGTTATAGGATTGCTAGCAGGGCAACTATAGCGCTCAGACGTTAGAGGGGAAGCTTTTATAGGGCTATTTAGCGAAGTTGCCCCTATACGTCCAGGGGATAGATCTTGAAAGGTATGGTACCCCTTGTAAATGTCTCATAGCTTTAAATTAGGGGGTAAGGCCTAGAGTTATAGGGTTTTATAGCAGGTATAGACCTTAAATCACATGTATTAGTGCTTTCGCAGCCCTGGACTTGCTCATATGCCCTGTATTCCTGTTACATTATGCCGTTATCTACATACTCCTTGGCTTGGCGCGACCGGGGAAAGGACCATGGGATGCGAGGAAGCTATCGAGCATTGCTGAGCAGGTGGTGGAGATTGAGGATTGTGGGATTGTAGAACCAGGATTGCCGGCCGTGCAGAAGAGTGTTCGTGATACTAGAGGCCAAATTGAGAGGTTAGAGGGCACGACAATGTGGAATGTAGCAATATTAATGTTAGCTAGTATATCAAAAAAAGATTCAAGGTAATTAATTATAATTTAATTACTAAATAAAAAATAAAAAATGCATTACCTTACCTGAAGTAATTAGTTTAATTAATTAAAATTATTATATGTGAGTTATATAATATAATTCTTTAATATATTAAATTAACTTACTTTATCTTTATATTCTTAATTACTCTTATAAATTCTTTTTATAAACTTTGATTTTCTTATATTTAAATAACTCACATACTCCTTTTATATATTATGTTTTCATCTAATTATTTCTTATAAACTTATTTCTTTTTCATGAAAATTCTCAAATTTAAACTATATAAAACTTTTGTTAAATCTTATATTAAGTCTCATATAATATCCCAGCTTTCAACTCTCTCTGTGACGGACGGCGCCTCCGTATGATCTGCCGGGAGTCGGTATCAGGAAGCAGGAGTGAAACGCGGGGCTGGGCTAGAGATCTGGGCAATATTGTTGAACTAGCTACTTTGGGCTATCCATTCCTTCCACTCCAGCTTCAACCACTAGTTAGTTCGTTCTATTATTGGAACATGCTTACGTACAGACACACTAATCGCTTGATCAGTATTTCCATTCGATTACGTTCATTAAACCTATGTTTAGGTATCGGTGTGGTAATCGTATTACCACCAAGATGCGGGGTAAATCACATGGTGCGCTGGGAATCAGGAATATAGCTATGGAAGTCATTCCCTTAGTTTTTATGGTGGTACACTCCTGTAATTAGCATATCTACAGATTGTCAACCCTCAATATATCGATTTCTATCATATAAATCGATTCTCAGTTAAACAAATATACTATTAAAGGTTCAGGTATTCCTCCCTCCTTTACTCTCTAGCTTAGTATTTTCAATATATGAGATTCTTTGAACTCTGCGCCTTCGACCACTGCATTAATCTCGCCGTCACACTCGCTATTAGCTTATATGACTAAATAATTAATTAGAATTTAATTATTAGATTTCTGACTTACTTTAAATTAATTACTATCTAATAATTACAATTAGTTAAATTATTTGATACTCTGATGTTAGCGAATAGCCCTGAGGGAGAATGAGAGTTTGAGGAGGAATGCAATACTATAGTAGTATTAGAGGGGGTTGTAATAAATAGGAAAAACGGCACTTTTTGTCTTTCTAACTGTTAGTATGGTTTCCCGGAGGTCATGTGATTTATATCACATGACCTCGCTTCCTGTATGTAGGACATGGGACATGGGACATGCGGGAAACGGGACATGCTAGCACTAATTAGGCTTAGCGTATTTAGGGATCGCATATTAGAACCTCATACTGCGATCCCTACTTATAGAATACAACAACAACTTCACTAACCTACGTAATTAGCATTCCACGACTATGTGACGGTACTACGCGTTACTAGTGAACCGACACTAATTAGTCTATATTTAGATTAGAAGAATCTACGGATTTATCTATTTGTATATATAGATTAGAGATGAATTAATTACGCTAAAGAAGTATCCGGTGGCCTATAGCAAAATCGACCAATTCTATATCGAAGGGGGGAATTACTATTAACTCTACGAAAAAGTATCCGGTAGCCTAAAGAGAGACGACTCTAGTTCTTACTAATTAATAAGCAGTTAGCTATTTGACTATTTAACTGAATTATCTAGTTCTATTATCCTTTAAGACCAACTTCGTTCGGTACTAAGACTACCTTCTTAGTAATTAACTTTCTACTTATATACTACTATAGCCCCTCCCTAGGAATATACGCCCCTAAAGCCCTATAAGTTTTCAGCTCTTACTTTGATTTTACTATTAAAGTTGAGCTTATTTGAGCTTTAGAACCCCTCTAGAAACCTCGATATTTCATACCCTGAATTTCCTATTATAGTCGAAATATTTATAAACCTTGACTCCATAACTAATAAGTCTAATACCTCTTTACGAATTACCTCCGACCCCCTCTTACTACGAACTACACATATATACTAAGAAGGGCTTAGCCCTAGAGGTTCGGGATAGCGAACTAATAAGATGGATATAAGTAGATAGAGAAGTAAAAGGAGGGTATTAACTTAGAAGCCTCTAATAAGGACAATATCCTAGATTACCTTAATACTAGACTATTCTAGTATAAGGTAGAAAAGTTAACTAATGAAAACCTCTAGGAGCTATATAAGGAGGACTTTACTAACTTCGATATTAATACGTTTGACTTACTCGAACGACGAGATCTATATTAACTATAAATTATCCTCTAATATAGAGGTATCTATATTAAACCTAATAAGAAGTCACTTACTATTATATAGTCCTTAGCTAATACTATTATAGAGGAAGAATAACACGTATAGACTACGGACGATATTATCTCCTACTATTAAGACCTTAAGGCGGGCCCTATAACTTCGTTATATATATCCCTTAAGAATAGTATTATAAGAAATTAATGTATTAAATTAATTGTCGTATATACCCCTTAACTACTACCTCTACTATATTAACCTTAACCTCTACTACTACTATAGCTAGAATAGGGCTTATAGAATATTAATTAACCTCTATATTAGCCCCCCTATTAACCTCCCTAGAATATTAACTTACTACTCCCTCTGCTCCCGCTACCGCTCCCACTACTACTTCTACCGCTTATACTACCTCTAAATAACGCCTAGTTAAGCTTAGCTAGAAAGCTAATTAAGGAAGTCGCTAGAATCTATACTAAAGAGTAGAAGTACAACGGAACCAATAGTAGTTTTAACTATCCGTTCCGCTGCGGCCAGCTTGGGGGTGGTCCGTGCACACTGCTTTTCGCTTAATTCTAGCCAATCAGAGGACTGGATTTCCCCCTCAAATTAATCAATTCTATCTTCATCTATGAAATACATCAAAACAACCACGATCCTTACATAGATGAACATCGCATTGTTTACAGCCGTAAACAGACTCGTGCATAGAGCTTTCCCTGCCTTGGTTCGATGCGATTTGAGCTAGTGCAATCCGCTTTCTTGGCCGATCCTTGAATCTCAGTCCCTTACAACACACACATATACCCCTTCTACTGAGATTTACGAGCTTATGTGAGCTCACAGGTATACGATCAGCTCCCTGGCTAATTCGTGATATTCTTCTCTTTGGACAGATCTCACTACTACTTCTACCCTTAGCAACTAGTGTACAAACAAGCTGCCTCCTAAAGTCCTGCTAGCTCCTAAAGCTTACTTCCCTAGGTTCTGGCACATCACTGCATAAAGCAAGTAAATAGCAATTAATTAGAACCGTACGAAGTAGCCAGTGCTCTAGTGCTTGGTGCCCTCCTCGCTCCACGTGCCGTAAACCAGCGTTCTGGGCAGTCAGGTGATCAAACTCGTCAACTGCTCCCATGTGATAGTTATATCCATCCGCAATTGCAGGAATCGAGAGTATCTTTATAGCCTGATTACCAAAGGGTATTCGTGTAGTCTTTGCTTTAGAAGAAGTCTCCTTAGGCCTCTTCCTTCGCCGTAAAATACGCTCGTCACCTGACATAAAGGAAGACATCATTAAAACAAAAGCTTGATCCTTCCACCCCACATGACACACTTCTCCATTAGGTGTATACCTGGAATACGTTTCACCCTAGGGTATTACATCCTTTTTATCCGATTTCTGAAGGTCAAGAAGCTCCTTAATAACCCCCCCAGTTGTCCTGCAAGTCCCAGTAATTGTAACTCCCTGGGTACGAGCATATTAGACGAAGCGAGTAGAAACAAAGAGATTATCAAGGTAAACGTGATATCCAGAACCTTCAGGAGGTTTAGGTAACCTTTTAATCAAGTGCAGGACTACTGCTTGTGTCTTGTTTCTACCATTTCCAGCCTTAATTGTCCCACCAAGCTCCCTGGGAGTACGTACTCCCACAGGGCCATTTCTTTGACCAGGAATATGCCAGTTCCATACGAGTAAGAACCCCCTCTGGGCTGCCCCCCATACCTTATATCCAGTAGGTGTAGGCTTATTTGGAATAGTAGTTGTTTCCTTCGATCGACCTTCAAACCGTACGATTATCTCATCCACTGCCAAGTCCCTCCCAGGCTTCCAAACCCTTAAATTAACCTCCTAGATATGCGAACTAAAGGCTTCCACCTACTCGGTAGTTTATTAGCTAGTTTCAGGTAAAATGAACAGAGATCTGGGGACTACCTTCGCATATGGGCCTTATTCCTGATTTCTATAGAATCGCACACGTATATGAAGCTCCTGGAACCTGTCCCTACTCATATAGCTTACAATTGGGTGATCGGGAGTAAAGTCTTTCGTATTCCAGTAATCTACGATCTCATTACATATATATAAGGTCATATATATACGGATCGCAAAGTAGATATAAATCTCTCTACTGTAAGTCGGGTACCACTCCTTTGCTCTTGCACGAGGGCACGAATCGTCCTGAGGCTCTCGTCGATACTCGTTCGTCTTCGCGACTATCAAATCGATGATTTCAGGTGTATAGTACATGGTAAATAAGGTAATGGGGTCATCGGGAGAGGTGTGTTCAGGTAGGTTAATTTCCCAGTTGAATTGGGGTAATTGCATAGGCTTAAAGGTACTCCCCTGCTTGCGCAGTGGATCCTCATTAGGCCGGAGGGTCCCTTTATCGGTAGAATCGAATACAGTATCTTCAGGCATTGTGGTTGTGGTGCAATTGAGTGTTTAAGTGGTTTATTTACATGTAAACACAGAAGTATGGTTTTGGTGTTCCTCCGGAATATTAGTTTTTCCGGAACCGAACACCCCCAAGCTGGCCGCAGCGGAACGGATAAACTCACTATTTTCCTTAATATCTATTAATATATAAATCTTCTATAAGAGGTACTTATGAGAGCTTTCCCTACTATACTGAAGGGTCTAGTATAAGATTACTTTTATAATAATTAGCTATCTTAATAAACCTATAAAGTAGCCTATATGAATATTTATAACTTCTTTAAAGGTCTCGAATATTAATATCGAAATCTAGATAAATAGAATACTACTAACTTGAATTCTATAATAGCCAAATACCCTAAAAAGTTAATATTTAAGGTTATTTAGATTCTAATTAATAACTTACGTTAGTTATAGTATAGACTTATACCTACTTTATAAAGTACCAAATTCCTCTATAATAAGATCGTTACCGCTTACTAAGGCTCTCTAGTATACTAATACGTAGTTTTAGACCCTCCTATAAATCTCGGCTAGCTTATCTATAAGCTATAGTCCTCTATTACTATATACGAGAAGGAGTAATAATAGATTAATAGCGAATCTACCTTCTTTACTAATTAACGATTCTATTCAAATAATTATTAGTTTAGAAACCGCCGAAATAACTATAATTATAGTCGCGGAAGCGGAAATCGTAATAACTACAGAAATCGTAATAACTACTATAATAACTACTCGAATTCCTATAAGCCCCGCTATAGTAATAGTAATTTAAATACCCCGAAGTCGTACTTTATATATAAGAAACTAGACTACCGCTCTTAGAAGTATTCGCTAGAGGAATAATAAGAGGAAAAGGCTTAATTTAGAGCTAGAAACCTCTATTAGTTTAAGGCCCCGAACTCCCGAAACTTTAATCGAGACTTTAGTCATTCCTACCTCTAATACGTAGCCTATATAGAGGGCGAATAGGAGATATATTAGAATACTAAGGATAATCTAGGTGATGATTTTGAGGCTCTTTTAATAGATATAATTAATGATATAGACGAAGTAGAAGTAGAGGATAAATACTAATACTTAGATTCCTTCTTTACTTCTATTAAGAGTCTCCTAGCTACTTTAGATATATAATTACCTAATAATTAAGCTCTTAACATATAAGCCCCTAAAGTACTAATAACTATAGCTAATAGCCTTATAGATGAACTTATCTCTCTTTTCTTCGTACTAGTTAATAAGTAAGAACTATACCATAGAACCTAAAGAACTACTTATAGAGGACACCTAGACCTTTATAGTAGGAGGTATATCTAGATATAGTAGTTAATGCTTTTACGGAATTATAATTGATACTAGAGCCTCTAAATACTCAACTACTAGTCTCGATTAATTCTAGGCTCTATAGTGAACTAATAATAGTATTATACTTAACGAGAGCACTAAAGGTTAAGTTATAGTCTACTTTAGTATAGGCTCTTCTACTTCTATTAGTTTTATAGTTATAGAAACACTAATTAAGCAAGTATAATTCTATATTATACTCTTAAAGACTCTATTCCTACTTAGCTTAGACGATATAGATAAGCTATAAGTCTACTTCAATAATCTCACTAATTATATTATTACTTCCACTAGACGTCACGTACCTATTATATGACGTTTCGGTTACTCTTTCCTACTTTAGAATAATATATTATAAAGCCTTATTTCTAAATCCTTTACCTATAATCCATACTTCCTTATAGAGACTAAATTATAATATCTCTATTACTAATTTGGCTATTTATTAATTAATAAGCTCCGAAACTTACTAGAATAAGCTAGCTACAAAGTTGATATAGAAGCCCTAGAATACCTTATAAAATACTATAAGTAATACTAAAAGAATAGCAAATTACCTAGTTAATTTAAGTTTAACCTAAGAGATAATATTAGCTTTAACCTCTCGATTATTATTAATATATTCTATATCCTCAGGAAGCCTATTCTCTATATTATTAACGAGGGTACTAGATATCACGGGGGCTATTAGCTCTAGAATATTAGTGCTATATATACCTAGGACGCCCTAAAGATATACTAGATTAATACCTATTTAGGCCCTCTCGATTAGATTATAGTAGACGCCAGAAAGTAGTTCACTAGTAAGGAGTTCGCTTAGCTTATAAATATGATAGGAATAAAGGTGAAAATCGTCCCTATAGAAGCTCACAACTCTATAGGAATCGTCGAATGCTACTATAGGCTAGTTTAATAAGCCTACTTAATTATCGTAGCTGAAATTAAGGGAATTAGTAAGGAGATAGCTCTATAGATAGCCTTTAAGGCTCTTAATAATACCGCGGGAATTAGTAGGATTATTCCTATACTCCTAGTCTATAGTATATTACCTTAATTAAGCGAATATAATACTCCTATACCTACTATTTCCTAATATGCGATAGCCCTAAAGAAGGCGATAATAGAGATTTAGAAGCTATAAGTAAAGCGTTAAGTCGAAGATACCCTAAATACACGTAATAGCCCCTCTATAAATAATATCTACGAACTTATACTAAATTCGAACGTCTTAGTATAGCGTGAGGGGAATATAGGTTAACTAGGTAGTTATTAGGGACTATATAAGCTAGTAGTAATAGAAGGGGAGTTATACATACTAGCTTTACTACGCGGTAATACTACCTTCCGCTTAACCTCTATAAAGCTATTCTATATAGGAGATATTAAAGTTAGTTCTAAGGGTCCTAAGGATAATCCTAAATACTATAGCGAAGGTAACGGCGAAGGTAATATAGGCGTGATTCCTCTTACTATACTACCTATTCCACTAAAGCGTAGTAGAGGTAGATCCTATAAGAACCCTAATATAATAGTATTCCTATAGGACAATAACCTATATGAGGATTCCCGTTAAACTAAAGTCACTAGCCTCCTTAAAAAGGGCATATTTGAGGTTATTCCTAGATCTTAGGTACTATAGGAGGTATATATCTTTAACTCTTACTTCGTCGACGAGATTAAGAATAAGGGAATAGATAGAGAGCTTAAGAAGTTAAGACTAGTTATTTAAGCCTATAATAATAGTGAGAAATATATAGTATTAACGTAATTACTAATTATCTAATGAATTAGCTAGAGAGTTATCCTCTATATTACTACTATAACTATAGGAACTACTAGACTATACTTATAGGATATATCATAAGCCTACGTCTAGTTATTAACCTTACTAAATCGCGACTTCTATATTAATCCACCTCCTAAGCTTACTAATTAACTAAATCTAGAGGCTAGTTTAGTATTAAAGGTCGTAAAACCACTCTATAGAGTATTAGAAGCTAGAAACTACAAGTTTAAGACTTACTATTCTCACTACCTAAATAAGTTAGCGATAGAATAATTAACTTACGACCCGTACTTACTCTATAGTAACTACTCCTTTAGTATTATTAGCCTTTAGACTAATAATACTCTATTTGTAGGAGACGATAACTTTACTAAGGTAGAGTATCTAGAGCTCTAGAAGACTAATTTCTTAGCTAAGGAGCGTGAATGCCTTATAACTAACTATAATCTCAAGTTTAATAAAGGTATTATTTATACTAATTCTACTAGTATTACCCTCACGTAGGAACACTAGTATAGTAACCTCTACCTAGTAATAGTCAAGAATACGACTATAACTAGTAGTAGGGATATTATATATCAAAAGCTTATAATTAAGGAATAATATATTACCTAGCGAGCCCGAGGAGTATATATTATATTAACTTACTAACTAGAGGCTTTATATAACTACTTAGTAGCTACTTAAGCTATTAAACCCACGGAAACTGACGTCAAGGCCCTTAATAAGCGTATTTAATAGTAAATCGAAAATCCCGCTAGAGGACTATATTTCGTGAAGCTAGATAAGGAGTCCTTATACCTAATCATCTTTATAGACGCCTCCTTCGTAGGAAATCAAGACCTCTTTTCTTAGATCAGATATATTCTAGTCCTAGCGGATAGCTCTAGACGTACTAATACTATCCACTAGTCCTCTATGAAGTATAAGAGAGTTACTAGAAGTATCCTAGCCTTTGAACTTTATAGTATAGCCTACGGCTTTAATATAGGCGGTTTAGTTAAGTCTATAATTAATAATGCCCTCGAAATCGAAGTCCTACTAGTCGTCTATATAGATTCCAAGTCCCTTTACAAATACCTAGTTAAGCTAGGAACTATATAAGAAAAGCGACTTATGATTAACGTAATATACCTCTACTAGGCTTATAAACAACGAGAGATTACGAAGGTTAAGTAGATTAAGGGAGAGTTGAACCTAGCTAATTCGATAATGAAATTGAAGCCTACGAATACCCTCAAATACCTACTTAATATAAATACTATATAATTAGACGTAGAGGAATAGGTTAAACGCGGATAAGGTAAATAGAGGGGGTATATAAGTAAGAAATAGATATATTCGGAGGGAAATAGGTATATGGGATAGGAATATCGATAGGGACACACACACTAAGCGCTTAGGGATAGTCTAGCACTAGGCCGGATTAGGAAATCTATATACGAATAGGGGACACTGTTTTTCGTGCGTTTTTAGCACTTTTGCGTCGGTTTTTCGCGTTTTTCAGGTAGTTACTAGTATTGGTATAGTTTCCCGGAGGTTATGTGATTTATATCACATGACCTCGCTTCCTGTATATAGTATTGAAGCTAGAATCACGTGCGTAGCAATGCTTCCGCATAAACGATACTGAATTAACTGCTGTTCTATAGTGGAATGTAGCCTAGCTATATAGCCCTGAACGCCCTAAGTCACATGCGCTATGGCCCCCTAAGTAGTAAGCCTATATCTATGCCTAGCTGAACTGATTCCACCTTACAGGGCATACCTCAGTATGCCTAGTAAGCCTAGGGCATAGTATACTAGTAAATAAGCTCCCAGCTATTTAGCCTAATTAGTGCACAGCCCCATAGCATTCAGCCCAGGCTCCCTAAGCCCCTAAGGCTTAGTTCAGGGCGACCTCTATTAGGTGCCTCAGGCACCTAATTTCAACATATAGGACATGGGACATGGGACATGCGGGAAACGGGACATGCTAGCACTAATTAGGCTTAGCGTATTTAGGGATCGCATATCAGAACCTCGATACTGTGATCCCTACTTACAGAATATAACAACAACTTCACTAACCTACGTAATTAGCATTCCACGACTACGTGACGGTGCTACGCGTTACTAGTGAACCGACACTAACTTTCTATGTAAAAAGCGGACAACTACAGATACTTTCCAAATATATCTTCCCTCGCTCGAGTTGTGGTATATTTGACTACTATCTCATTTAGATATCTCAGAAGTCTTAAATTTTGATGTCTTTCGCCGTCCAAGTTCGCAAATATATTCAACTTTGACTTGGTATATTGAAGATTAAGTGCCGCCTTTCCTCTCTACCACGATACGGGTTCTATATATTCAGGTCACACATCAAAAAAGGGGGTTTGTTCGACTAATTCGTGACTCCTGAGCGTACGCAACTCACCCTCGGGCAAATACCGCGAAGGTTGTGTAAGATTTGATTGAGCAGGAATGGAGAGTACTAGAGATTTCACATCCCTATAACAGACACCAGAACTGAAAACCAACACTTGGCACATTGTAAGCTTAGGTAAGTTTTGAGAGGTTACACGGGTCCCGATACATTGACACTATAGTGTCAGAAAATGGGCTGACTAAGCACCGCACCCCACCAAAACTCACACCCCGCGCACTACCACACCACCACCCCGATCGCGCGTCGCAATCGCATTAACTCCCACTCTAATTTTGCTGGTAATTAATACGCGTGTAGCTAACTTGTATTGCAATTATGGGTATTCCATTATCTGTATTAACACCTCCCCGCTACTCCCTCCTATTCAGAGGGGGAAGCGAACTTGTAGTATGAGCGCTATAGATTAGCGATATGAGCGCTGTAGTGTGAGTGATGCGAGAGCTGTAACTTAGCGATATAAGTGCTATAGTTTGAGTGATACGAGCGCTGTAACTTAGTGATATAGGCGCTATAGCTTACTAATGAGAGCGCTGCAAATTAGCGATGTGGGCGCTGTAACTTAGTGAGCTAGGCGCTATAAGTTAGGGATGCGATCGCAATACGCGATCATTTCGGTAGTGTGGTGGTGTGAGTTTTGGGGGTGCGGTGCTTAGTCAGCCCATTTTCTGACACTATAGCGGCGTGACGGCAAGAATTGTTGCGCCCCACAAGGGGGTTTCCCGAGAACCCCACCAACAAGAACGGCCCCACGAATCGCCGACTTTCGCTATTTGGGGTAAATTGGGGGTAAATTTGGGGTACTACCTACAGGTGGAAATAAAGGTTAATTGTCACCTGTTTACAGGGATTTTATCGGCGAACTAGCTAGAATCGCAGGGTGGTCTGACCAATCACCTGTCTTGGTTCCAGCCTTTCTTGCTATATACAGTTAGACACTAGTTAACATTTAAAGATCCCTGTAAGAGGTAAGATCTCACGCGGCGGAATTCGGCTCTGAGCAGACCGGCGCATGGCCAGTGGTGGATGGGCGTAGATCGACCCTCCTCTACTCATTAGAGCATTAGCTAGTGCCCTTAAAGTGTGACTGGAAGCAAATACGAAAGCGAGACAACACGTGATTGGCGATTCACAACCCCGCGGCCTCACAACCAAGCCCGAGCCAGCTCAAAGGTTCATAAAGGAGATACCAAGGCAACAGAATCTCTCTCGAACCGCATCCCCATTCCCCCTATCACCGACGAGAGAAACAAGAGAACAAAGCCAGCAGCATGTCAGCTCAAATCAAACACCAGACGCTGGGTGAGATCCAGGGCCGCCAAAGAGATGGCGTCGTCCAATTCCTTGGCATTAAATATGCTTCCTTGAAAGACAAGTTTGCTGGGAGTGAATTAGTTGAGTATGGTGAAACACAAGGCGTGATAGATGGAACACAACTCGGGTATGTGACTTCTATCGAGTCTCTAGCACCTTCTGACTGAATAGTCCCACGGTCATTAATCCTCCCATGGGCCTCGAAAACGAATTCGGATTCATTCAACAATCACTGCCAGTCCCTAAGTTGACATCTTCTGACTCGGAAGGTTTGAATCTGAATATCAATGTCCCATTGCTTGAAAGCAAACTTCCTACTCCTGCTTCCAGCCTTCCGGTGTTTGTGTTTGTTCACGGTGGAGGATATGGCGTGGGTTCAAATGCATGGCCGCAATATGATCTGGAAAAGTTTGTGAAGTTGTCCGCTGATATGGAATTACCGGTGATTGGAGTGGGAATCAAGTAAGGGGCACCCAAACATTACAGAGCAATCATTGATTTTCACCAAGCTACCGATTAGGAGCAACCGGCTTCCTGACTTCTCAAGAACTGCGCAATGCGGGATATCCTAGCAACAATGGTTTGAGAGATCAGATTAATGCCTTCCATTGGGTGAAGAAGTATATTTCCGATTTTGGTGGAGACCCTGCGAATGTGTCATTCATTGGGGAGAGTGCAGGATCAGGTATGTAATTTCTTCCCCGATAGGCTGGATTACTGGATTTATTTCTACCTAGTCTCCGGAAACTTGCTCCTCCATACCAAGGAACCCCTCTTCAAACGGTACATCAGCATGTCTGGTACTGCCCTGATGCTCCAACCACTTCCGCTACCCGTCTCGGAACTTGTGTACTCAAATGTGATCAAGAGCTTGGGTGCAGAGGATCTATCTAGCCAAGAGCGTATCAAGAAGCTCTTGGACTTGCCAAACGAGGAGCTCGTAACTCTCGTCCCGCCAAATCTCCCTCTTCTTCCTATTGTCGATGGTGGAGTCATTGCTGGCAATTTCAGCTACGCTGAAATCTCCTCGAAGGAAGGCACTGCCGTTTCCATGCCGGAGAGGAGTTGGTGCGAAGAGCTCCTGATAGGAGATTGTCAATTCGATGTAAGTTCCCTGCAGCATATCCCTGGAAGAGGTGCTGAAGACACGTGAACAGGCATCAATCTTCGGGTTCATGCTTGGCCCTCGAACAGCAGGTATTGCAAAGACGTTTTGCAACATCGTCCATAAGACTCCAGGAGATGTCGGTGAGAAAATACTCCAAGCTTACGATATCAATCCAAGCCTTTCGGACAAGGAAGGACTTTACAGAATCCTCAAATTCTCCACGGACATTAACTTCTTCGCACCAGCTATTGCTTTAGCAAAAGGCTGGAGTGGAAAAGCCTATGTCTATCACTTCAACGAACCCAATCCATGGGACGGAGAGTGGAAAGGTGAAGCGGGGCATGTCCTCGATGTTGCGTATCTTTTCCAGAACTACAACGAATTTCTGGATGAGGCTCAGAGACAGGTGGCTGTCACCTTTGCTGGAGATTTAATCAAGTTCATGAATGGGAAGGGCGTGTGGGCAACCTTTGGCAACAAGGAAGGCGCGCAGGTTTATGGGCCGAGTGGAAAGGGCGTTACCTCGGAGTACGTGGAAGGACTTGCAGGGAAAAATTCTGGGCGACGGAACACTATCTATAAGCTAGCTAACGAGCCTGAGGCCGTCTAGTCTGTGGATTATAGGGCATATTTAGCGAGCTAGAACATCGCGATTATATATAATTGCAGCATTTAATTAGGCGTCGCCCACCCAAAACGCTCCATAAGTACATGCACCCAATGCTCCTGCTTATCTATTAAGCTATTAATCCATTCTTGTGGAATTGCGTCCCACTCCTCCCTCACCGCAGCTTGCATCTCTTCCTCACTCGTCGGTTGGTGCTTCCGGCGGTGTAATCTCTGCTTTATCCAGCGCCAGCACTTCTCAATTGGGTTCATATCAGGTGAGGTCGAAGGGTGAGGCATAAGGATAATCCCGTGAGCTGTCCTCCATCTCGCACAGCAATTCCGTATAGATTTGTGGCCGTGGGCGGAGTTACCGTCTTCCATAAAGAGAGGTTCCATAGCGGGGTCGAGTTGGTGGGTAATCGTCGCAAAGTCGTCTACAAAACCTTGGATGTGCGGTGCAAGGACTTGCGCCAAATAATCAGCTTGAGTAAAGGCTCCTGACTTGCCAGAACCCTGGATAAATAGTAAGGGGCTCTTATAGCCATATCCAATTGCCCCCCACGCGTTAACTGGTGTAGTGTGCCCGCGGTGAAACTGGTGTTGGATACACGTAGGACAAGTCCTCTCCCCTCTCTTTCTCGTCACTCTCTCCTTTGCTGTCCTTCCACCAATCAAAAATGTGACCTCGTCCGACCAGAGAACCTTCCTCCACTCCAAATGCCAGAATATATGTGTAATCGCCCAAAGGAATCGTGCGTGGACTTGATCGGGAGTGAGGTAGGGTTTTTGACAAGCGACGCATCTGAAATAACCCCGCTGCTTGAGTCTCTGGACTAGGGTTTTTGTAGTACAAGTAAGCCCTAATTCGTCATGTAATTGCACCCAATTCAATGTCCTTTGCCTATACGTCTCGCTAAGGTACTCAATTATCCAATTAACGTAGGCGTCGTTGAGCTTGTAGGCTGGACCAGTGCGATTTGGTCGAGGTCGCTCGGGCGCGTCGTATCGCAAAACGCGATTTATCGTCGATACGCCTACATTATACAAGATAGCGAGGTGCGCGGGCATAAACTTGGCTCGTATATAAAGCTGGCGAATAGCTTCTTTATGTTTTGTAAGGATCTCTTCGCCAGGGACGTGTTCAGGCATAGGAGGAGTGGTTGGAAGGTTCATTTTGTGGTGTTTTTGGAAGGTGCGGCATCGCCTAAATCTGCCCTATAATCCACAGACTAGACGACCTCAGGCTCGTAAGGACATCGGATTAGATAGTCTAGCAGGAGCTTGGGTTAATTTCCTTACTGCTGCGGACTAGGTCTCTCAATGGCAGGGAGCTGACTGAAAAGTATGTCGTATATTGAAAAAATTTGGATGAACCTTGTTCTCTCAAATTTCTCCCCAAAATTTGGGGCTTTATCTTCACTTGGTTTGTCAATATGCGAAAGTGTGGCATACTCCAGAGCAGTTCCTTTCTTAGAAGTGATTCGTGAGGTAGTGAAGTAAGTCGGTTAGTTTTGAACACAGCTTGACAAGATCTTCCTCGAGGGTATACAGCCTGTACGGAGAGCGCGGCATAAAGTATCGGGAATACCGGGAATACCGGGAATACAGGGCATTTTTTAGCCACTCTAGCGTGCAGATCCAGGTAGCGAACCCGACAAGGCCCTGTATTTCCAGGCCCTTCCCCTAAAAGTAGCCTGTGCGATTTTGACAAGGGCTGCCACACTTTTTTAGGGCCTCTTACAAAGAAGTCATTGCTAAGGAGGCCTATAGTAGTTGCTCGTTTAATGTCCAAGCGCTATAGTTACTCTGCTAATAGCTCTATAACTCTCGAAGATCTACTTATTCCCTCAGAAAGTCTTATAGCGCCACTTTACGTCGATTTAGGGAGCACTGCCTGGAGTTATAGATGCTGATAGCGAAATCTTATCCTAAATTCGCTCTCTGTAAAATACTAAGGGTTAAAATTGTCCTGTATTCCCGACACTCTATGCCGCGATCCCCGTGGATCCTTCGGCAAGGTTGTCGGTTAAAGTGCCGAAACCATGTCGTTTCATCGGTAATTTATACGATTTTTTTTTATGAAATATACCTCGCACTCCGTCCTTGATCCAAACCGGCAAGATTAAGCCGATGGCCAGTCGGGATGCTGTTGGTGGCCTAAAATCCTTTGTGAGAATTTGATCAGAATTGATAACCCTTTACCCCACTTAAAGTACCCCGCCATTTTGGTTCAATTGGCCCAGAGCAACGCCAAGAACTTGGCTCGACAGGCCTGAACGGCTTTGGTTCCAGCGTGGCGAGTGGGACAGGGTGTTATCCGAAGGGGGTTTTCCTGTTTGCGTCGCGCATTCGCAAATGTAAGCAATCTTCAGATGGACCTTTGACGGGGGCGTAGCTCTCAGCCCCTGATACGTTGACATAACTACTATTTGTGCGGGGCACTCCTATCCGTTATAAGAATCCGCTCAGATATGTAGGTATCCCGCCTCCATTTCATTCTTCCCCCGGCCTCAAAGCTGCAACAAAAATATATCAGGTTTCAACAAATAGCTCGCTGGAGTCGATCGGAGTTCTCTAATTGCAATGCCTGCCCAGCTATCTGATCCCACAGAGTACCAGAATATCTTCCACTGGGCCGAGACCCAAAAAGATGGGGCCATTCCTTCATTTGCTGTGAGAAAGAATGATCCGTATGAGGTGAGATCTCAGAAGCATCAGTGAGCCAGGTCCATTATGAGTTGTTAACAAAGTCTAGTACCAAGTTGGATTTGGAAATCAGTGAGTCTCGAGCAAAACTTGACTGGATAGCATGACCTGATGGGCGATGAAAAGTTTCGAATCTGAAGCTGTTCCGGGAACAATCCCACAGGGACAAAACAGCCCAAGATGTGTCCGCTTCGGGTTGTACGCAGAGCAGATGACTGCATCTGCTTTCGTTGCTCCTAAAGGAAGCAACAAGAATGCCTGGCTGTACAGAGTCCGACCAGCTGTGGCTCATGAAGGCTTCGTGAGTTTCAACATCGTGAGCCAGGAGCAAGTGTGCTGACAGCCATGTGATAGACTGATCTTCCAGACAACGAGGACATGGAATCAAACTTTATACCCAGCAATCCTAAAGTCCACGTTTCTCCTACGCAACTGGCATGGCTTCCATTCGATATCC
The DNA here is from genome assembly GCA_021399475.1 of Hyaloscypha finlandica. NCBI lineage: Eukaryota > Fungi > Ascomycota > Leotiomycetes > Helotiales > Hyaloscyphaceae > Hyaloscypha > Hyaloscypha finlandica. The sequence goes on from JAJTUR010000166.1 coordinate 29,617, forward strand.
CCACAGAAGGAGGTATTGACTTCGTTTCTGGCCTGAAGACGATCGCAGGCTCGGGGGAACCAACACTGCGAGAAGGTATCGCTACTCACGTCTACACAGCAAACACGAGCATGAGGCAAAAAGCGTTTGTGAATTCTGATGGCGAATTCTTGATTGTCCCTCAGCAAGGGGCCCTCGACATCCAAACTGAGTTCGGCCCACTTTTCGTGCAGCCAGGCGAGATCTGTATTATCCAGAGAGGTGTCCGCTTCCGTGTGGAACTTCCAGACGGGCCATCTCGTGGCTATATTCTGGAAGTTTACGGCTCATACTTTGAGCTGCCAGAACTCGGCCCTCTGGGTGCAAATGGCCTTGCCAATTCACGTGATTTCCTCTATCCCAAGGCTAAGTACGAGATCAACAAGGACGGGTGGGAGATCGTGTACAAGCTCGGTGGAAAATTCTTCAAGAGCACTCAGGACCATTCTCCTTTTGATGTTGTTGCATGGCATGGCAACTACGTGAGTTCCTCTTCCCTATCCAGGATGCAGACTCCTGACGCCTCTCAGATTCCATACAAGTACGATCTTACCAAGTTCGTCAACGTTGGGTCAATTTCCGTAGACCACATCGATCCATCGATCTTTTGTGTTCTCACCGCCAAGTCAAGAGATCCAACTGCACCTCTCGCAGACTTCCTCATCTTCTCGCCTCGCTGGGATGTAGCATCACACACCTACAGACCACCCTACTACCACCGAAACGTAGCAACCGAGCTCATGGGCCTGATCTACGGCGGCTATGGAGGAAGATCTGATTCCTTCCAACCAGGTGGCGTCTCTTTCGAGTGCGGGATGGTTCCCCATGGCGTGGCATACGAGGAATTCAAAGCAGCTTCTGCGCAACCACCGCCTGAAATGCAGATCTCGAAGGGCGCCATTGCCTTCATGTTCGAGTCGAGCAGACCGTTTACTGTCACGGATTATGCTTGGAATAGCAAGAAGAAGCATGAGCATAACCCCAAGATGTGGGATAATTTGGTGGATAACTTCTCCACGCATGCGAACGAGATTGAGGAGATTTTGAGCAAGGCGGCGAATGGAATGAAGATATCAAATGGACGTGGCTATGCTTGTGGTAGTGCGTGATGGGATTATAGGAAAAAAGAATGTCCACCGGGTAACACCTCTTCCTTTGTATGTGTTTCTGTTGTGGAGATGTTGAGTGAACTGGGGAGGTGGCAAGCGCCAAAGTAACAGCTTCGATTTTGCGAATTGTTGCGTAACACTACATGTTCACGGTGATTAATATTCATACTGTTTCTTTGTCCTCCAAGTACGAATCTGGGAAGGTTTCGGTCACATGATTAAAATACCCCTATTCACCTACCTTTGCACTGCCCCGATGTCAACACGGCCAACATGTTTTTTTTTGCCCTATAACAAATCACCTTCCAATGTAATCTGCCGCAAGACATGGGAATAATCTCTGCGGATGACCATCACATGAAAAGGCAATGCACAGCGAATAGAGCAGACAGAATCGACCTTGGAAGACTCGGCAGACTCAGCAGAGCTTCTTTCCAGGCAAAGGTGAATGACTTTGAACCTTGGTCATGTGATTGAACTTCCCCTTTACCCAAATTTCTCGCATGATCTAGTACTTCTGCTACCCAAATAGAAAATCTTTTCGAACCTCCATCACCGCGCGCAATCTTTCCCAGCTTGCATCATGGCTGACACACCATTCCGAATGAGCACCAGCAGGCCAATCCCTATACAGTTTCTCAACTGCCAAACAGGGGAGAGGGATACTTTCTTTCCTCGTGTGGATTCCTGCACCGTCAAGGAATTATTTGAGTGCGAGGCTCAGTTTCGATGCGAGTACGCCCAGTAACTCGGGACTACCTACGGGATACGGCGGGTTTGGGCATCTCCGAGGCAAGGAACATCTTTACAAGGTTGCTCTATTACATTATACTGACTCTGGACAGGCGAACCAATTCGCGAAGTCCTGCCCTACATCGATCCAAGGCGATCTGACCTACTTGCGCCAAAAGGTGGCCAGCCGTGGAAATGCAATTGTCAATCGGTGGAAGAAGAAGCGCCCAGAAGAAAGACGAGCAATCCTCCTCCAAACCTTTCCCAAGATCCACGAGAAGCTGTGGATTTTGATTCATGCTAAGTACGGTATCCACGGATGGCAAGAGCTTCGACAGCTTCGAGAATGCCTCCTGGTGCCAGATACGGGGAAGTTGTGCCCTGTGATGCTGATCAAGCTCATCAATGGTATATCTGCGCATATATCTTTGACTAAGAGTACACGCCTTGTGCTGTTGATCATAAACATTTTCAAGGAACTAGCCTACACTAATAGCTTGAAAACGTCCCGTCAAGATTCACCTTATCAAATAAGCAAGTTCTTCCCTTGTAGCATACGAAATTGCTTTTGTTTCGCCCATCCCCCGGTCGTAAGACTCTACGTTAAATATAACCCTGTCTACCTACTTCGAAGTCTCATGTTTACGCCGTGCGCAAAACACTATAACAATATCCTTCCCCGAAGTCAAAATTTATCCTTCAAGCTTCGCCTCTCTATCTTCACTCACTATCCTTGACTCACAGTGCTTGACTCACAGTGCTTGACTCACAGTGCTTGACTCACAATACATTCAAACCCCCTCCTCCTAGCTCGTTCTCGGCGGCGCCTGTGGTGACGAACTTGAGCGTGGAGGTGACAACTTCGAAAGTTTTGCCAATGATATGAATACCAATGTAACTTTCGTCCATCCCCCTATAGCTTTTACCTGATATAGATAGGGTTATGATATGCTAATGGGGTAGAATTACAATGCTGCGTATATTGACATTCAAGTCGCTCTTGCTGATGAGGTAAGTTGAAATATTTGGGAGCGAAGGAAAAGAGATCGTGTGGAGAACATGGTAATACTGGATAGCTTATCACTCAGAATGATGTAATTTGTTTGCAACGGCAGGCCAGGCAGTTGCATGAAGCTCCTTGCACGCCTTGGGTGAGTGGGCGAGTGACTACTGACAAGTGGTGGAGATGGCTGGGAGCATTATTGAAGGGAATGGGCTTCAAATCAGGGTGAAAACTATTTGCTATCTTGATCCACATGTCGTCTCCAGTCTAGAGGTCGTCCGAATCCAGGAATCTTTCGCATCAATTTATACTGAGTGGCTCGAGAAGCCGTAGCACTTCTTCTGCACAACCAATGCTGTTCTGATATCCAGCCCCTGAATGTCCATAATTATGCACCACCCAAATGTCATCAATCTTCCCCTTGCCTTCGACCTCAACTCTAGGCCCCCCTGCCCTTCCCGGTCGGAAGCCAACCTGATAACTCAAAACCTCAAAATCCCCACCTTGTCCTCTTAGCTCATCACACAAACCAAATCTCTTCATTCTCGCGATGACCCTCTCATTGAGCTCCATGTCGACTTCCTCACTCCAGTTGCCAACTTGTTTGCAACCACCTAAGATGGTGGTTCCTGAGCCGGGACGTGGAACCACGTACAACATTTCTGATTCAGGAGCGTCAGGAATCCCAACGAGTGTCCTCGTCATTTCTGCCTCTCCTTTCACTAAGATAGTTTGTCCCCTGATTGGAAACAATGACTTTGCTTCATCATTTTCTAGAAAATGCCGTGCTGCAAGACCAGTGCAGTTCACCATCGCGAACGCCTCATCCAACCCATTTTTTCCAAGCATAACTTTAACAGATCTTACCACACCAGAAAGTCCCGAAGCGGTGTCTACAGATGTCTTGATGACTTTAACTCCCAACTCCTGTACCTTCTTGAAGAGGTAATCGAGGTATTTCGGCGGATCGAAGCAGATACCCTGATACCTGATCCCCATTATCGCACTCTCTGGCACTTTCTCCCTCCCACTCTTGCTCATGTCGTCAAGGTCCAAAACATCAAACCCAGCAACCACATCACGAAACCAAATCCCTCTCCCATCTCTGCCTTCCGTCTCAGCGATGTCTTTTCCCCAGTAATACCGAGCCGCTCGGAAACCGATCCCCATTTCCTCTTCCACTTCGGCCCTCCCCTTGGCATCGCGGGTTGCGTATGCGGTGTTGAGCATCTGCGTCCATGCTTTATAGGTCCTTGAATCATAAGACCGAAGTGTGCTATCGGAAGGAGATGTCCCGGCATGAGAGCGCCAGTGCCCTCCAGCCCATGGAGATGTGTACGACGGTGAGAAATCACCAGGTGTATGACTTGCAATTATAGTCACACCGTGGCCGCGCTGGAGGAGGGAAAGAGATGTTTGCAGGCCTGATATACCAGCGCCAAGGACAAGGACGTGTTTTTTTGCTGCTGCCATTGTTGTGATGTAAGACTGCTGGGATGAGGTCTCACACGAGAACAACGAATTTGCGGAAGAGAGAGTTAAAGTGAGGACTGAAGGGATTCTAGGCTCTGCTCACTTATTGGTAAGATACTTTTGGGCTGGATGAAGCCGGACTGATGTTTAGCCGATATGATTCCTCATGCGGCTCACATGACTAGACGTTCAAGGTTAGGGATGTGAACTTCTCACGGTGATCTACGGCATGTCAGCCGCTAAATAATCCGGTCCAATAGGACTCCAGGTTTTATAATACGCAACATATATTTTAAACCCCGAGCATATTGCTACAGCAACAAGCGTGAGGTAACCACTTGGCTACAAAACTAAATCGCGTACGGAATCTCCTCCATTTCTGGAATTTTTTAATTGCTTAATAGGGATAGATGCATTGCATACAAAGTAAGTAAACCCATTTGACAACAGATTTGTAGGCCTACTTGAGACACTTAGGGCAGTTGGTGTGAAAATCCCGTATGCTCCGCAGTCCCAACAAGAGAAAGATTTCAGCCTCAAAAAGAGGTAAGGCACATAGCTTTAAAGATATTGAGGTGCTTATCAAGATTCCATATCGTAAGCCAGATGATTACTCCAACGCAACAACATCAAGCTACTGGTTATCCTGTTGGACAAACAACCTGGCAAGATATTTCGTGGAGTCGGACCTATTCGGTGCGCCGCAAAACGTATTCCGGTTCTGTGAGGTCAGTACGAGAAGCCGGCATAAATCCCTTGATTACCCCATCTCTGCCATCTGTTCCTCGTTCCCCGTTTAGTTATACGGGCAGTGGTGGTTCTGAATTGAAGTGATACATAGTTCTACAAGTGAGGTTACTTGAGAAAGAGAGAGAGGCAGGTATTGCTCGTCTGTGATGTTTCAATGGATTCAGAACATGCGAAAAATAGTTAAACACCCTACCCTTTAATCTAGGTTTCTAATCTTGGGCCTCAATGGCTCATGCCTAGTTTAAGAAATAAAAATCATGGTTCTATTTGGTGCAAAGTTCTTAAAACCTTAGTGAAAGTCGCAATTCAAGCAAATAGTGGAGAATTATTAACGTGGATATCACGACGCCGAGGAGGCGAATTGAAAGTTCGCGAGACTGAGGGGGGGAAAGGAACATACGAAAAATTAAGCACATGGGGCACAACGATGTAAGATAGGAGGTATGGTTGGCTCAGGCCGACGGCATTTTATCATTGTCTTTCTCCCCAAGGCAAGAAGGAATAGCCCGCAAGAGGCCCTGTAGAGTATTCACTGTTGGCCGGTAGTGTCGAGTAAACACAAACCCCTCTCATTTCACTCACACGCTCCCGGGACACCCGCAACATTTGCTACAACTTTAGCATTTATTTTGAATACACTGATCTTGCATACAAGAAAATTATTAGATATTTCCCACACCTTCAGACGCCGTCCCACACTCTTACATTCAAGAGGGTATAGCGGAGAACCTGCCAAATTTATGACACCATTGACGATCTCGTCTCGGCGCGAATACTAAACCAGCTGCCGGAAATGAGCTGTTGCCATGATTTACAAATGCTGCTCTACCGTTTCACCTTTCGTTGTCAGGCCCAAGGAACTCAGCTTTCCTTTCCCTCCGTTCGAGAAGTAGAAGCAAGCTCTGTCTTTTTCTCATCAATGCCTCAACAAGCTCTTGCCGCCAATACAAATATGCAAGCATCATCAAGACCGGAACCGAGACCACCCAAAACACCCAGGCTTTCGGATTGCCGGGCAGAAAGTCGCCACTCATTGAAAAAATACTCGCAACTGTCGATAAAGGTATGAAGAGCATGGTCAAAACTGTGATCTTCGACAAACTTTGTGCATTGCCATTCGAAATCCGCGCTTCTTGGATCGAAATGTACTGCAGATATCCCGTTGCCAACGCATTCGTTAACCCGTCTAAGACATGCACAAGATCCAGCACCGATCTCCATCCATCAATTTCCCATTGTGGCGGCCCTCCCGCGACACCTGAATTCCGGGCGGTTTCATTCTTCATCGGTAGGCCGAGTGAGACCATGTTTTCTTCCATTTCCCGGATGAGCTCCTTCATCGCAGCGCAACTGCCGACAATAAAGTCGAAGAATTCGTCGTGCCAACTCGACAGTGCGCCTTCTGAAAAACTGCTGAGGTAGTTATGGCGAAAAGTCTGATTAGGCTTGACATGTGTCTTTTGGATTCTGAGAAGGTTCAGATACCGACGTCGTACGAAAGCTAGCATTATCCCAATGACGAGCTTGCGGGGAAACTTGACTACAGCCATCGGATTGTCCATTTCACAAACGTCCTGATTCCTGGATGCAAAATCATTCACCGCATCATCGAAGACCGAGATATACTGTGGACATTCATAGGCGCTGGCCCATTCCGATACTTCCTCAGGAAGTTCTTGCAAAGAATCCATTTCCGGATACAAGCAGACTTTCGGTATTGAATTTTCGTCTCGAAGTTCGTGCCGAACCGGTACCAGTTGCATTGATGGCAAGCACTTAGCGTGTCCTCTGAGAGGCGGATCTACGAGCAGCACAGCATCCCAAGACCCATCCATTCCGAGCGGAGAGCTCCAGAATGAAAGGATATGATGACTCCTCATTTCGTCGTAGAGGAGGCCTTTCGGGTCGTATGCATGAAGATACCGACACACGTTTGTATTGAAGGCGTACATGCTGTTCCTCTTGTGTGGTGGAATATCGACTTCGGCGCGGTGTGAGTCTCCATATCTGACACGGAATTGTGATTTCGTGTGGCGTTCGAATGGGTTCCGGTGATTGAATGTGGAAGATGCTGGATCGTCATAATGGCCAGCGAAGAAGCTGGGCGGTATTCTGAGCTGTGAGCCAAGTGTCAAGATGTAATTACGCGGGAGATCCTCCAACACGAAGAGCCGTCGTTTAATTTGCTTCTGGCAACCAATTGCTGGAGATGATGAAGTCGCCAACAGATAATGCCGCAGTTCCGCTGAATTTGCGAACGAAGAGGTTCGCTGGTTGAATCCCTCATTAAATTCTACCACTGCACATCTTCCAATTTCTCGTTCAGCGAGCGTTTGTTTTGAGAGGGCTCCGGCAAAATTGGGAAAGAGAGGTCGGATTTGATTTTGTATTAAACTCATGTATTCCCGTTCGTTATTGTCAATGAAGTGGACAGGCCATCCAGATGTATTGGAGAGGTGGTCCATCTCTTCCGCAGCGTATTTGTGGTGCGGAGCTTGTGATCAGAACCGCGATATAACATATGACGACCAGCCGAAAAGGCGGGGGTCAAGTGGGAAGAGGCTTTATGCGACCGTGGAAATTGGCTCATATTCCCTTTAGCTGTTTGTCAGGTTCTTCACTAGCAGCTTTTAGTAGATCTTCTTTCCGATGCTAACTTCCTTTTTAAGGGGGATCAGTGGGACGGAGAGACGGCTGAAACCAGGGCTGAAACGTTCGAAGCTATTCCCCGCCTTCCTTCGTCCTACTTCGAATAGGGGCTGACATTCTCCAAAACAAACCGTGCGTGAAATTCTCAACTGTTCTTAAGATGGCCACACCTCCGTTTCTAACGGTCGTTGTACAGAGGCTTAATCGAGTCTCCTGCGCCGACACCAGCGAGACCCAGCCGTGTCGTTTCAAATTTTCGACTCATCAGGGTCAAACTTCTAAACCCCATAACTGCTGACAGAAGTCTGTGATTTTAGCGAGGTTTCCAGGAGACGTAAGACACAAGTCACCTATTTCACTTAGTTTCACAATAAATACAGATTGAGAATCTTACATAATTCAAGCGCACACGATAAAAGCAGTTAGAATAAGTTTAGAGGCTTTTTAAAACAATTTTAAATATAAAATAAAAGCGTCGAAAATACCTACAGGCTTCGTTCGTTTCTTGGCAAAATGCCCTAAAACCACAGCCTTTTGTCCAGGCTCGTAACTGGGTACAGTCGGTCCGACACAAACACGACAAAACGGGCCCTCTTTTACGCCCATAATAACTTTTCAACCACAACCCTAATTAATTTATATTAAGTGATGCGATTATAGAATAGAAGCAGGCGAAAAATACCTATTAATCGGATTTTTAATATAATTCGTGGTTCATTAATAATTAAGGCCTAAAGTGCACGGACCCTTTTTGCTTTATTGATTTTCGACTATACAAAACGCGAATATATTTGGTCGCTAAGGTCACGTGAGCCCGGACTTCAGGGCATCTCACTAGCCTTATTATTAATAGAATAATAATAATTAAGCCCTATAAGCTTAATAGAACCTTCCCAAGTACTAAATATAGCTTTTTCTGGTGCTATACATATTATATATATGGTGGGGCTATAATTACATAGGTTTCAAGCTCACTTTAGCTGAACTAAGTCCATAAACCTAGCTATTATTCAGCTACCTTCTCTCTCCTCCTTTTGTATATTATCCCATTCGTCCATTACCCTTTTAGAAATCGTTCTATGGCGTCTTTGCTTCTTTACACACCAAGCAGCTTGTTTAATACTCAATCCCTTCCTATACGCATCTATCCAGCGGAACGTACGATTACAAAACCTCCGTATAGTCTCAATCGAACAAGCTTCAAGTGCTTCTACCACCTTAGCTTTAGCATCTGGAAAGCTAGTCTTCTTTACTTGACGATATCGAGTCTTACTATACCCCCAGTACATCTCAATTGGGTTAATTTCGCAGTGGAACTTCGGTAGAAACATAGCCTTATGTCCCCGATCTGTAATAAGCTCCTCAACTTGACTCTTTTCCTCAAAGAAGTCCTTGTGGTTCGACAGTATACGAGCTAAACAGCACGTTTATTCGATAGCGGGAGGGTATTTAAGGGGTACAGTGCACTTAGTACCCTTTGGACACTTAAATCTTAAGCCAGGTATATTACACCCTCGCTCAATGAGAATCTGTTCCACGCCCTTAGGCTCTCTTTCTCCATTCGGATTAAGTTGCCAAAGGACTTGCATAGTGCCCTGTAACCCCGGAATCGTACACTCTGGTGGGAAATACGTATCCCTCCCATAGGGCTTGATTTTACCCCTTTCAACCCCCCCTGGGGCCTTGTTCATAGTAAAGGCGTTCAGTGCACCTTCGCCATGCGAAGCGTGTGCAGAAGACTGATCAAATATTAGAACAGCTATGCAATTGGGGTGCTTCTGTTCAAATATATCAAGCGTTCTAGTGATCTGCACTAGTAGTTGCTTTGTATCCCACCAGGGGTCCCCATTTGAACCTGGGTATATAATTTGCCGTGCATCCAAATTAGGGTCGTCTGGGATAAATATGCCTTTATTATTCGGGACCCTAATACGCCCCTCAGGACCCACGAACTCGGAATCGTGAATTAGCCTCCCTTTGCTCTTTCCTGGCATTTTTTGCTGATTATCTGCTAGCCAGAGGCTCTTTTTATAGTCGAAACCATGGAAACAGCTCTCATCGTGGAAGTACATTACGTGCACCTGACCTCCGATCGGGAGTAAAGGTTAAATCGTATGCCATATACTAGCTTCATCCTCCTCATACTGGACTGTAAATGCTAAAAGCTCGTTCATTAATAGTAAAAACACCTCTTGACGATACTGAATCACATCAGGTCGTTCGTGTCCATCCACATAAAGCCCTTTCTTAGTCTCATGGCGATAAAAGCCGAGCCTAGGGAGCCATAAGTAGGCTGTGCTACGAGCGATTGGCCTCTCAATTATCGATAATAATCGAGGTAAAATCTCCTGATTGACGGTATTCAGGAAATCGTTTGGTGATATCGTTCCAAGCTCTTGATTAATTAACCAAGTTCGATAAGCTAGAAATACGTCCTCATTATCAAGATAAGAGGCACTATCTCTTTTACCGCCCCTAGCCTCTTGCGGAACACTATGCCACTGTCGATAGTAATTAAATAACCCTCTGATTCGTCGAGCGAGCGTCTTTCCATCGTTAAAACGATGATTACTGGAGGCTACTAAGAGCGATGCATCGATTCTTCTAAGCCGATATTGCCCTAGCTTCAGAAGCTGCTGGGTATATTGACGTAGTAGGTGTAAATCAGCGACTATACGGGAGGTATAGGGGTTATCTGTTCGTGCTAATTTTATATCCACATCGTCAAGGACTTCCTGATAAGTCATTCGTACGTCTAGAGCTTCATTATCTCCATAGGCATCTCTAATAAGAGCATCCAGAAGTAGTTCGTTCGCTCTATCGTCTTCATCTTCAAGCCTTTGCTCTTCCCTCAATTGCACATCCCTAGGGATCTCAATTAGCCCCCTGATAATGTCGAATTATAGCCTCTTTTGTTTAAAAGAGGGTATAATTATAGGGGTCTTAAGCTTACTAGACTGCGCTATAGCTTGAGTATCTTTTGCCCTCTGGTCATGTGCATGCATTTGTTGAGTTCTCAATGGCTTTGCTGATTCCTTTATCAATTTGGAGTGATACGAGCCTCTGGAAGCTAGAAATAGTCTTAGTATACTGATATTATAATATAAAAATAAGTAAATAAGTAAGGGACTTACTAGTTTGTTCCATAAGTCTCTGATCTCGCTGTGCACCTGTAGGCTTCTCCAAAATGATCGTCTCATTACCACTAATAAGAAGCTTCCGCTGAACCCAATAGAGCGTCGAATCTTCAAGCTCTTTATTACTTAGTTCGATATCTGAACCATCAGAATCGTCCTCTATAATAGAGGGTTTCCCATGCCGTTCGTCAATAGTCGCTTGGATTGCAGCTTCTTCAGCTATGGTGAGAACTGTGATTGAATCAAGGGTTGAATCAGCTCGCTTGCGTTTCTGAAGGCTTATAGAGGTAGCCATTGGAAGTATTCAAAAGGAGTACTTAATTGAGTTAATGGTTGTTGAGATATTAATATAATCATGGAAGAGCGGTCAACTTAAGGGGGGGAGTCACGTGATAATAAAGTAAAAAAACGACCATACAAAACGCGAAAATATTTGCTCGCTTAATAGCATATATTATAACTCCCTTAATAATAAAGATATTATAATTTTGAGGGTATAGAATCAATTGCTATAGTATATAGTATAGTTCTAATTAATACGATTAATATCAATTAGTGTGGTGGTGGTTTTGGTTTTTTTTTGTCGTGTTTGTGTCGGACCGACTGTAGGTCGAATCGCCGCAAGGGCTTATCGCCTAGCGTTAGGGCAATCACCACCAGCACAGGAGGCTGGATTTAGATGCCACAATCCATTTCTAGCAAGTAGCCCGGCACCTCATTTTGCTTGAAATGTGTATTTGGTCTGGGGAGAACTCCTTTATTTAGTGATTGCTTAGTCGACAGTGTCAGCTCATGTCCTAATGCCTTGGATATGAGGTGCTGGTCTGGCTTCGTCAGTCCTTGCCAATGAGCACCGTTCTGCACGGTACAAAGTCACGCCCGAGCCTATTTTATTCTATTCTATTTATTTCGTATACTAGTTACATTCAAACTTCTACTAAGTCACTTGGAGTCTAAACAGAGGTATTTGGAATAAACCAACGAACAGAAAACATGTGCACATTCAATTCCGTCTCTGACTCTCAACACCAAGTTTCTCAATAGCCGTACACGTTGAACGGAATCTTCGGGTCCTGCACCTTCCCATGTGCGGTTCTGAAATCCGCACCAGCGTACTTGACTTCCTCCCCGATCGCATTAAGCTCATCTTCGATATCCATCAAGCGGTTGTACTTCGCCACTCTCTCCCCTCTAGCTGGCGCACCAGTCTTCAAGTGCCCCGTCCTCAAACCAACAGTCAAATCTGCAATAAAGTCATCCGTCGTCTCTCCAGAGCGGTGAGAAACGAAGACGCCCCAGCCATAGCTGAATGCCAAGTTTGCCCTACCTCCCATGTTAGCAAATTAAAAAAAAATCGAGGGGAGAAAGACGTACGCAGCGATCGCCTCACTCACACTCCCAATCTGATTAATCTTCAAAAGCAAACCGTTACACGCCTTCTTCTCTTGCGCCTCCTTCACCCGCTCCACATTCGTAACCGTCAAATCATCACCCACAATCTCTGGCATGCCCTTCATTTCCTTCCCCTTCTCCATGAACTTGCTCCACGTCTCCCAATCATCTTCCGCAAATGGATCTTCCAGCAGAACAATCGGATATTGAGCGAACAACTCTCTGTACAAATCCGCAAGTCCGCCAGGGGTCAGTTTCGGAGAGGATTTGTCTTTGATGCCAAGATCGTAGCTCCCTTCACGGAAGAATTCGGAGGAAGCAGGATCCATAGCAAAGTGAATTTTCCCCGTATACCCCGCCTTCTCAACTGCCTCAACCAAGAGATCTAGGGCTTCACTCGGCTTTGAGATTGGCGGCGCAAAGCCACCCTCATCGCCAATGCCAGTAGCAGCTGGCCCGAACTTCTTCGTAATCACTGCTTTGAGAGCATGATACGTCTCAGCACCCATCTGCACGGCCTGAGTGATGGATTTGGCGCCCGTGGGCGCGAGCATGATTTCCTGGAAGGCCATCGTGTTGCCGGAGTGCACGCCGCCGTTTAGCACGTTGAAGAAGGGGACGGGCATTACATAGGGGGTTTTGAGCGCCCCGGCTTCGAGGCGGAGGTGCTCGTAAAGGGGGATTTTCTAGGTCACGTGTCAGTCCATGTTCTCTTATTACTTGACCAATTTTCTCTTCTTTCGCTGAAAATTCGAAGAGAGAGATAGTTTGCTTACAAGGCTCGCAGCACCAGCTCTAGCACACGCCATACTGACACCCAAGATCGCGTTGGCGCCCAGCTTCTTCTTCCCCTTCGTGCCATCTAGCTGGCACATGAACGCATCGATCTCCTTCAGTTGAGTTTCGACATCGAATCTTCTTGCAATTAGAGCCGGAGCAATGGTTGATGTGACGTTGAGAACTGCTTGATTGACTCCTTTCCCACCGTAGGCGGTGGAGGAAGTATCACGCAGCTCGAGAGCTTCGTGGATTCCGGTTGAGGCACCCGAGGGTACGAGACCTGTGAAGGTGCCTATGAAATATTAGCAGACTTGCACAAAGATCTTATTGATGGCATGAGTGCCTTTATCAGTCGTAAGGCGCACTTGTACGGTTGGGTTACCGCGAGAGTCGAGACGCTGAGCGGCGGTGATGGAGGTGATGTATGAAGGCATTCTGATCTTTTCGTAATATTTTGGGTTGGGATTTTAATTGTGGGTTTAAGAAAAATGAAACGAATGGATGCACGGGCTGCTTATATCTTGTTTGAAGTGAGAAATATTTTGCTTGTGGCATGATGTTGCGTATGAACATGAGCGTGGGTGACGCGGGATGTGGTGAGGGGGAAAGTGGCGTGATGGGAAAATGTTCGAGAATGAGGTGCAGGAAGGTGCAGGATTGGTTGCTGGATGAACGTACCGCCGACTTGCGATTTCTGTGATGATCTAGATCTCGAGATAATCTTGTGCAGCAGCTTTTCCTTCGTTGGAATTTTGTTTTCCTATATAAATGAAACGAGTAGTACTGTAGTAGTAGTAATTAGACATTTTTAAGTCGTGTGGTATGTACGGGAGTGGAAAATGCACCCGTTGAACGCCTTGAAACGACAACTCTCAACAAATTTTCAGGTATGTTTCTCAAGAATAATTTACGCGCTCTCAGCGAGCTTAAGCAATCCCTCCAAATTAATGCTTTTTGGTCGCTCAATGGGCAAACCCAGAGCTCGGTCCCAGATCAACTGGGCCAGTGGTCCGAAACCTCTGCTAACACCAAAGGTAGCTGTGTAATATAATGTCTCGTGGAAACCATAATGATGGAACAGGACACCGGAGCTGGAGTCGACGTTTGGATAAGGGTTCTTGGTCTTCCCATGCTCCTTTAGCACTGTCGGGGCAATCTCGGAGTTCTTCTTCACTAATTGGAAGACTGGGTCCCTTGCGATTTCAGGACGAGATGATGCGTAGTCCATGAGAGCTTCGAATCGGGGATCTGGTTTACGGAGAACTGCGTGGCCGTATCCAGGGACGACCCGTCCGGACTTCAGGGTTGACCAGAGATAGTCGGAGACATCTTGGTCCGAGAACCTTGTCCCAACGTGTTCTTGCATTTGAAGAATCCATCTCAGGACTTCTTGGGCGGCAAGCCTAGGAACTTTTAGCAGAAAATTAAGACTGGGAAGATGGTTGCTACTAACCCATGCAAAGGTCCGGCAAGACCTTGAAGACCGGCACTGTAACTCAAGAATGGATCGCTCAATGCACTACCAACTAAATGTGTAGCATGTGCCGAGACGTTGCCACCCTCGTGATCGCCGTGTAGGGCCAAATAAAGTCTCAGCAGATCTTGGAAGTTTTGGTTCTCCTTTCCTCCCTTGCCGAGCATGGCGGCGAAGTTATACGACCAATCTTGCTCCAAATCAATCTGGGCTGGAAGAGCTCCGCCACCTTGGTATGAATTTTGGTAAATCTTGGCAGCAATAACTGGAAGCTTCGCAAGCAAAGAGATGCTGTCATCAAAGGTTGGTTCCCAATAATCGGCCTTGTTAATACCTTGCTCGTAGGCCTTGGCAAACTTCGAGGTGTGGGAAAGGGCAGAGACTGCAATAGCGAATTGGGTCATTGGGTGAAGGTCTTTGGGGAAATTGTCCAGCATCTTGTTGACAAAGTCTGGTAACTCTGCCTTTTCCGCCAATTCTCGGGAGAAAACTCGAACTTGTGATGTAGAAGGGACTTGGCCGGTCAAGAGCAGCCAGAACATGGCTTCTGGCAGCATTTCTGTGCCAGTTGTGCCCTTCGGAAGCTCCTTTTGGCAGTCCTTGATCGTGCGTCCGTGGAATCGAATACCCTCGTTGGCGTCAAGAACTGAACCTTCCCATACCATAGCCTTCAATCCTCTGCGTTTGTGTCAATCCCGCCCCTTTCGAATATGCCAGTATGCCTACCTCATGCCGCCAATTGTGTTCTCGACCTTAACATCTCCAATAACCATGCCGCCCAGCGCCTTGACCTTCTTCAGGAGTTCTCGCTTGGGTGCAATGCACTCTTTGAAGGCCGTTTTGAGATCTGGCTCGGAAGAGGTCGCATAGCTTCTGTAGGCAGGAACAACGACTTGGCGGAGAGCAAGTGGCTGGCACAAAGTTAACAGAGCACCCCGAGAGAAATATTACAATTGCGAGACTTACTTGCAGGGCTCTCATAACCCGAGGGGCAGATCTAGCACTCATAGCCATGTTGACAGTTTGCCCGGCGGGGTACTGAGGGGTAATTTTTGATGCTGCGGAAATGGTCCTGTGTGGAAGGTGATCCAGAGGCAAAAATCCAAGAATGATATGCGTCACTCAAAGTAGTGCAGCAATCTGGCCGTCTTATGCCAATTTTGTAGAATTGATCAACGTTGGAAAATGCTGGAAGGTTTTGAGGAGCTTCGTCCACAGGACTGGGGCCATCGCTGGGCCGAGGAAGTGGATTGACCACTCACGGCGCATCGGATTTGGCAGGTGCAAACAAAACAATGCCGAGCACAACCGTCGCCCTCAACCGAACAGCCTTGGATCTGGATCAACATCCGTGATCGGATGGAAGAGGACTTGCTGTTTGATTGATCAGCAGCGGTGGGGTAAGAGTAGGTATCTTCTTGGGCAACCCTTCCTTCTCTCGTTTTGTTTTCTCCCAGGTTTGCATTCTTCACAATGCTTCGCAGAGCGGCGACGACGATTCCACGGCGAGTGGCGGCGGCGAGGTCTGCGAATATTTGCGTGCGGAACTTTTCAATATCAGCTCAAAGGATGACTATGTTAAAGCCACTCGAAAATCCCATATCTGCGGCTCTTCCGTCGGACTCCTTTCAGCTCCTCCCAGAATCGCAGAAAGCCGGGGCTGCAGAAGATGCCCTCTACGACCAGCAGATAAAGGATGTGGAGGCATGGTGGGCGAGTCCAAGATATGAGGGGATAAAGAGACCATACTCGGCGGCAGATGTTGTGTCGAAACGGGGGAGCCAGTTGCAGTCATACCAAAGCTCCGTCATGGCGAGGAAGCTGTTCAATTTGATCAAGGAGAGGGAGGCAAAGGGAGAGCCAATCCACACAAGTACGCTCTGCAATCTTGTCCACAATGCCTATTCCTAACACTCCGCAGTGGGTGCCATCGATCCTGTACAAATGACACAACAAGCACCGAACCAAGAAGTCCTCTACATTTCCGGCTGGGCATGCTCCTCCGTCCTCACAACCACAAACGAAGTTTCTCCCGACTTTGGCGACTACCCCTACAATACCGTGCCAAACCAAGTTCAGAGACTCGCTAAGGCACAATCAATGCACGACAGGAAACATTGGGATGCGCGGAGGAAGTTGGGTCCGGAGGAGAGAGCAAAGACACCATACATCGACTACCTACGGCCTATCATTGCAGATGGAGATACTGGACATGGTGGACTGTCAGCAGTTTTGAAGCTTGCCAAGCTGTTTGCAGAGAATGGAGCTGCGGCTGTACATTTCGAGGATCAGATGCATGGCGGAAAGAAGTGTGGGCATCTTGCCGGAAAGGTTCTTGTACCCGTTGGAGAACATATCAACCGCCTTGTCGCTGCACGATTTCAATGGGACGTTATGGGATCTGAGAACTTGGTCATTGCAAGGACGGATTCTGAGAGTGGAAAGCTGCTCAGCAGCGCCATCGACGTTCGAGACCATGAATTTATACTTGGAGTCGCGGAGGAAGGCATCGAACCTCTGGCCGAAACCTTACAGGGAATGGAAATGGCCGGAGCCACTGGTGCTGAAATTGATGCATTCGAAGCACAATGGGTCAAAAATACCAAGCTTATGACTTGCGACGAAGCTGTGGTCAAGCAATTGCAGGCTTACGAGGTGTCAGAAGAGGACATTTACAATTACCAAGCAAGCACGAGCAACAACCGCGATATGTCGATCACAAAAAGAAAGCAGCTGGCATCACAATTCACAGACCGGCCTATTTACTTTAACATCGATATCCCTCGAACAAGAGAAGGCTTCTACCACTACCAGGCAGGCATGAAAGCAGCCACAAAGCGAGCCATCGAATACGCTCCCTTCGCAGATCTATTATGGGTCGAGACTGGCGATCCAAGCGTCGCCAACGCCGCCCAATTCTCAGGAGAAATTCGTGAAAATCACCCAGGAAAAGGGCTCGTCTACAACCTCTCACCATCTTTCAACTGGATGGGCCATGGCTTCTCGCCCGAAACATTGAAATCCTTCATATGGGACATCGCCAAGCACGGGTTCGTACTTCAACTTATATCTCTCGCTGGATTACACAGCGGGGCTGTGATCACGAATGAATTGAGCAAAGGGTTTAGGGAGGATGGAATGTTGGCTTACGTCAATCTTGTGCAAAAGAGAGAGAAGGAATTAGGTGTTGATGTCTTGACGCATCAGAAGTGGAGCGGTGCGCAGTACATTGACGGAATCCTGGGGTCGATCCAGAGTGGAAGCAGCAGTACTAAGGGTATGGGAGAAGGGAACACCGAGGGGCAATTCTAGAGTGGCTGCATGGCTGGCGTTAGGTAGGAATATTTATGAAGTGATGAGTCCATTCTTTTCCTTCGTTGGTGATTTTTGCAAGTTGATCTTCGCTGAAGCCATGAGAGTGGAATAGGCTGATGACCTGAGCTTCATACGGGCTACTACAGTAACCCCCCACTGAAGTTCTAAGTGCAGTGAGGGTCTTTCTGTGAGGGTCTTTCTGGAAGGGCTAGTCATTGTATTGTGAGGTTCTGCAGTTCATTTAGGGGTCGCGCCGCCGACCTGCATCACTCCTTCGCATTCGTACGAGTTCTGCAGTCCTTAACATATATAATTCCCGGCAGGCGCATCTACAGCTTTCTATTCCCACAATCAAACTTTGTTTATTTATCTTCCGTCTCATCTCACTTCGCCTTCACCATCACACCTCCCTTGCTCTCGAAGTGAACCACAACATCACGCTCCGCCCCGGCCTACCCACCGATTTCCCGGATATCGCCCTCCTCGACACAGCAGCATACCCCCACCACCACATGGCGCGCCTAGCATGGAGCAATTCCTCAGACACCTGCCCGATCTTCCTTTCCTGCTATGAATTACTATTTTCTTTAGCGCACTACCATTTCCTAGTCGCCCTGCCGGAAGAGGTGGCTGGCTTTGTGATCTGGAAAGAATACGGTGACCACGAGGAGCCGGAATTCAAAACCCAGTCTCCAGAAAGTGCGAATGTGGGCATGGTGACGTATTTTCTGGGGAAGAATAGGGAGCTTCGGAAAGATCTGAGGATTGAGGGAATGGCGGAGTTGGAAGTCCTTGACGTGAAGCCGGGGCATCCAGGGACAAAGTTATTCCGGATGCAGTTTGTACCTGCCCAATTAGGTAAGAACATACTCTTATCGCGTTGATTGAGCTAAGGCTTCTCACCCGCCGCAACGGCTTACCCTACTCTAGCTCTCACTCTTCACCTCTTACTGTCCCACAAAATGTCAGCAATAACCCTTCGTCCAGCAACACCCGATGACCTCCCAGCAATAGCCCAAATCGGCATCGACACCAACATCTCCTTCCCAATCTACTCCATCGGCCTCGCCCCCCCGCCGACGCCGTCCTCGTCTCCCTCGCTCGCACCAAACACTTCTTCGCTCAATCCTATTATCACTTCACCGTCGCCGTTGAGGCCGACTCTCCAGCTGAAGTAGTGGCCTATATATGTTTCAAAGATGGAGGAGAGTTCGAAGAGGCTCCCTTTCAGCCTGATCTCCCCGAAGGCGCAAACGTAGCTTTTATGGAGTATTTTCTCGGGACGAGTGATGAACATAAGAATACGCTACCAATTAAAGGGTTGCCGGAACTGGAGATGCTGGATGTGAGAACGGGGTATCAGAGGAAGGGAATTGGGAAGATGTTAGTGGAGGAAGTGGTGAAGAAGCTGGATGGGAGGGTGGATGGGTGCTATGTGCACAGTTCGAAGATGGGAAAGGGGCTTTATGAGAAGTTTGGATGGAGAGCGCTGGATGAGAAGGGGTTTGGGATGGAGTTAGTGCAGTTTGGGGAGCGGGAGCCGTTTGTGACTTGGGATATGGTGAGGGAGGTTGAGGGTGCTGTGGGTGGTAGGAAAGAGGAATGAGAAGGTAGCCGGCAAGGTTCCTGAGCGGACCTCGTAAAGAAGAGTGAGACAAAGCTGTTCCTCCGAGAGGCCCGTTTAAATGGCACAACTGTAGGTTGAGGCGACAAATCTTGCCAAGTAGGGTTCGATATCATCAATATATCCCATGTGTTGCTTCAGATCAAGCAGGCTTTCCTTCACGCGGTTTGTTGTCCACTAACTCCATCTCCGAGGCTCAAGTGACCGTTTTCTTCCATTTTGTAGCCTCCACCAAATCTAGACCGGCGGGAATAATGACACTAGTGTTCTTGCGAATGGCGGCGTTAATCAAAAGTCGACATAGCCGAGGGTTGCTATCTAGGCAGGAGTGAATATTGAGAAAGATATGGAGTTATATTTATTCTTTTATCTAGTAAGATATAGTTTATATTAAGCCTAGTGTAGTATAACAAGCCGTATTCTATAGAAATTATATTGTTTTTAGACTTTTAGTAGTTCTAATATTATAATTATATAATAAAAGCTAAGGCTGTTATTATATGACTTAAGATAATTACCTTCTATAGGAGAGCTAGCCATTTCTACAGTTCTAGACAAGCAACCTCCTTTCACATTAATCAATTGAGCTTTCTATATTCATACACTGTTTTATGCTTTACTGCATATCCCTCTATTCTTATTATTATTACTGTTTAATCACGTTTTGCATTCTAGTATGCTTTATGTAGGTTTTCATCTTATCGCAGTTTCCCTCCTACACTAGCTTAGAGCAAAACGGCAACAGAAAACCAATAAGTTTATAAGTAAAGGTACGCCTGTATAGTCTAAGCCAACCCCCTTACTAGTGTAGGCTATGTCTCACTAGATAAAAGGATAAAAAAACGTCTTATGCAGCCCCTCAACTAACGCTTGCGTGCCAGAGAGAGGACATGTGACGAGAGTCACGAGAAAAGAGATAAAGAGAAAAAAAATACCCCCCACCACATTAGTATTCACACAACATTGTTATATATGATTCAGATATAACTCCACTATTGCAGATGGCAGTTACTTCTAACGAAACATGAAGAGACAAGCAACCCCTTATACCTTCTCCCCCACCTACCCATACCTACACGCCCCCGCCCAACCCCCTTCACCCAGCGCAAAGAAACTCTGGTGGCTTATATGGCGCACTGGGAAATCCAGCCACCAGCTCTGCCGTTAAAGTTGAATGGTGCATTATTCCACCCAAATGCGGCTAAACCTCTGTTCAATGCTATACGTGGAAGGTTTGTTCCTTCTCCAGGCCCTTGTGCTTGTAAGATGGCAAGCGAGGCGCAATTGGCCTCTGAGGAATGCACTTCCATCCAATGTGCAATTTCTGAGCCCAAAATATCGCCCTCTCTCACAACAGAACCACCCGCCAATTCCTTTTCTGCCGGCACTCCTTGGTCCCAGAGATAATCAAATACAAGGCCATTCTTTGTGCCCTCATTTCTTTTGGATGTTGAAGTCATGTGAAGTTGCTCTGTCGCTCTGACGTGAAATACTGGTTCTGATCTTGGTTCTGGACCGAGAACAGATTTATCTGCGTGTTTGACATGGATCGTATGAACAACAGGGTGGTGTTTGGTGCTGGTTGCCATGTGGATCCAAACTGTATCGTTGAGGCCATTTCGAATCGTATGTGCGAACTCCGGGCTATGTGGGTGACCAATATGGAATTCCAAATGAGGAGGAATATATGCTGGGACTGTGCTGTTGCTTCCGTCCCGCTTGTTAATCCCATTGTGTTCGGCGGCGACGGCTGCCGTTATTGAATATCCTTGGAAAGCGATATCCGCAGCAGCGAATATACAATCCAGACCATTAGTAATTCCAGCTGCATAGCCTAAACACTGAACCCCAAGATTGATGCTGTTACCAATGAATTTCAATAAGCCAGCCTGGACTGGAAGAAAGATTTCTGCGACATCGACAGCAAATAAGATGAAATCCAAAAGGCTTCTTTCCTCTAATGGAGTGGAGTTTCCATCTCTCATTGCTAGATCTGAGGTAATATTTTGGTTGGAGATTGATTCCCTTTCCAATTTGGTCGCGACATGATTATTGAGAATGTGTGGAGAAGCTAGCGTTTGGTTGTCGCCCAAGAGTGCAAGGGAAAGCCCAACTGACAAGCTAGTAGTGGAATTAACTTGGCAGAACTTGATAGGGAAGAACGGAACTTACATATATTGATGTACTTTCATATTTGGAAAGCCGTGCACAATATCCTAGGATCCGTAAATTGGAAAATGGTTCAACCGCTAATTTGAAGAATAAAAGTTCTAACCTGAATAGAAGGCTTGCATTTCTTGCCTTTAAAAGCAGAGGCACAAAACTTGGAGTATGTGGACTTTATACAAAAGTTCTGTAGAAAAATGAGGCATATTACTAAGATACCATTTTCGAGATGTCTAGTGGAAACGTCCAGAGATGGGTCACAAATAAGCACAGTAAGACATGCATAATTTGATTTGTATAGATGATAATGATGATGATGTTTGATGATGTTTCATACTCCGATCCAGGCCTGTGGCCCATGCGGGTGTGGTAGACTCTTTAGTCTCTACCTTGTGTACTAGTTACATTTCCTTTACTTCCTTAGCTAGTTTCCAGATCAAGGAGCAATTCTGCGTAGTAGAGTATAATCAGGGCTCGAGGTTCTCCTCATTTGTACGAATCTCCCCTGAAACTACTACCCCGTAGGAAAAAATTCAAAAAAAACCGTCAGACGACATGAGGACAGGTCCTTAATCTTCTAGCCTCCGTAAACTGAGCATCTTCCCCCCTAATAAGATGGTATCCCTTGACTGCGTCGACGCGTAAGGGCTTCCCGATCCTTTGAGCCATGACTCCTCTCGTATACCTTCGATCCGCAATCATGTTATTATCCTCTCCGTAATGCTTTCGATCCGCAATCGTGTTATTATTACCTCTCGTCCGATCGTCGCGTACAGGTTCAAAGTACACTAACATTCCTCAATCGAATATATCTCAAATAGGGCGCGGCCGACACAACTCTCCAGGCCCGGTAATGATTCACGATTTCGCGCAACTATTTAGATGATCCTGGATCGATGCTCAGTAAACCCCTACTTCCCTACTTAAAGCATGACTTTTATTATAAAATGACTTATAAATAAGAAAAGATGTTAAATATTATAGCTTGGCATATTATTATCTTAATAATTCTAATTTTTTTTTCGGTTTTTTTAAGTACTTTTTACAGGTGTTATTTTTTGTTATTCTAGAAGTAGACCATAAGTACCTCTCTTATAAATTTACAAATTGCTATAGGGTACTTCCGGAGGATTAATCTTATAGAGAACATTGCCAAGCCTGCGACTCCCGACGCGAGTCCATTATTAGCTCGACCAAGCACTTAGATAACCGCTCTTCCGCCGTAAGCTACTTATCTACCCGAAGTTATCAGCATCGATTAGCTACGCAAGGTCGGTTTCGGGTGAAAAATCATATGACATATGCTCCGCAGCGTTATGAGAGAGTCGCCAACTATCCAAGGGGTACGGAGGTACAGCCCATAAGTATTCAGATAGCAACCGAATCGACAGGGGTCTATGGAAATTTGAACCCTCATAACGCTTTCAAAACGTGACATAAAAGCGCCTAGTAAACTCGATTATTATCTCATATATATATGCTATTATACTATCTCATTTTTCTGTTTTTTATAGCATTTCGTAGTTGCGTTGTAAGGGTTTGAAGTTCAGACCCCTGCTAGCGCTATGTGAATACTTACGGAGTATGGGCTGTACCTCCGTACTGAACATGAACAGTATCTGAGGCCGGCAGTGGTTCGACACGCGATTCCTGGGCCCTGTGCTCTACAGTATCCCTTCGTCTGGCGAGACATTACCACACCGGCGGCCGCACTCGCGGCCACACGCGAATATCACCTCCTCTGTTAGAATACAACAATCTCCCCTAATCGGTCGGCGTTTCCCACCTAAAACTCGCCTAGCACGCTTTGTAGGTGAGGGATAGCGACACGTACAGAACAGCGATACGCAAATCGCACCAAAATTTGTATGGGCAAATCGGGCGATTTGCATCACAACGCCTTAATTTTTCAGTCTTAAAATTTACTAAGCTAAAGGGCCTGTACCTTGGGATCAATTCCTAATACTTAAACACTATTTTATTACGATACGCTACGTTGTGAGAATTCAAAGGGAGAAAAGGAGAGAGTCCTACCAAAATCTCAGATTTGCGTATTGCTATCCGTTGCGTATTGCTATCCCTCACCTACAAGGCGTGCTCGGCGAATTGTAGGTGGGAAACGCCGAGCGATCAATCAAGCTATCAGCATTTATGCGAAATTCGACTGTAGAGGGAAACTTGGTTATAAGAGTAAAATAAAAATGGGCTAGAGAAGATTTATTATATAATTAAGGTGGAAATTATTCACTAGTAGTATTATATTTAAAGCCTGGGAGTTCCGTCTATTATAGGGGCAACAGGTGGGAGTTCTATCCTTCTATTAAGGCTACTTGTACGAGAACTCCAAATAATAAATTAGGGGGAAAGGTGATGCGCATAAACTAATAGTAAGGAAAGCGAAATGCAAGGAATATTTACTAATGAGAAACGCAAAATTATTAAGACACTTGCCATTTTATGTTCTTTGCAGTATTATATAGTTTTTCTCTCGTCGATTAATGAGCGCGAGAGGAAGGCGGAAGGAATCACAGCATTGACTGAGGGTCTTGAGCGACCAGCCCTGGCGAGCCTGGCCTGAACAATAGGGGCTGGCCCGACCCGTGTTATTTTAAGGGTCAGCGCACGACAGAGACCTCCTCTGGGCCAGAACTTTGCTCGCTCTCGCCACACATCTCCCTCACTGCAACCTACAAACAACGTTTACTCATATCGTGCGCTCTGTGTCATGGGTAAACAATACAGAGCTGCACCAGCCTCGAAAAGATCAGGAGCTGGCTATCAAGGGGTTCTGGATCGCTCGGTCATCGCCAGCCCCACTGTACCAGGTCCTATCACCGCACCATTGAGCGCGAACTAGTCTAGGCCGGTGCCTACAGTCCGTACAGTAGTACCTGTACAGTACTATACTATTGATCAGCTTTCAGCAGCACACTTACCGCCACGTTCTCGTTCGCTGTTGATATTGTCCTCTGATATTCTCCTATCAAAAAGGTTTGGACCAAGATTTTCCCCTGTTTCCATATCACCGGGATCTTCATCACATTCGCATGCACAGGGATTAGAATTCCCATCTTCAACGGTTGCACATAGATGACGTGATGCCATCGAGGACGAATAAGGCAGGTAAGCCCTTTATCAACGCCAATCTCCCGCGTTCAGAGAGTACTCAAGTAATGCAGGGGCGAAATCTAGTACAGTAGAAGTATTTGGATTTCAATAATTGAACCGCACTAGTTTGCCAAGGCTGAAGCTTGGGGTGGAAGCTTGATTGGGACCAATCGCTGGCATTCAATAGTGCGGCCCCAACAAGCTCTAAGCTCGTGCTGGCATGCTGCAGACACGAAAGGGGGCCCAGGTCCGGCAGCCTCCTTCCACACAGAGGAGGTCGCTTTGCCAGATATATATTAAATTTACTGTATGCCCCGCTTGGCAGACCCTCAGCTCCGGGTCGAATTGCCAGGGCTCGTCGCTCCCCGTGGGCCGATTCCTGGCAAGATGCATCCACCCGGGCTCTCAGCCGATTACCTGCCAAGCAGCCAAGCCTCTACTCCAAAGTGAGCCTGACCCTGCGTGCAATTTGGATAAATCAAGCTTGGTAGCTTCCTGGAGCGCGCTGGGTGAAAAGTCCCACCAGCGTGGACCATTGTGCGACCTCCCTTCTGTTTCCTCCTCGCGAGAGCCATTCCTCGCACCACTCTCGTTCCTCTCCCGCCTCCTTCCGGTCAATAAAATGACTTGACCTCCCGTGCCCCGGATTCAACATCCACTGTCTCTCTTTTCTTTATTTTTTCGAGCAGGCATCGTAGCTGTGGCGGGCCAAAATGTGGCCCAAACTTTTCTTTTTCCTGGCGCTGGTGCCGACCTTCGTTCACTCATTGGCTGCGACGGACGAAATTCAGGACGCCGACCCGGCTCAATCGGGTTACATGGGTAATCATAATATGCACCCTGCGACTGTTGGATCTGCGATATTTGGTCAGCTATGGAAGAACTTTTATGGGAACAATAAAGAGAAATGGTATGCGAAGCCGTTGGTATATACGCCACCTGGAGGATCACAACTCGTCTTCCTCGCATCTACGTTGAACATTATTCGAACTGTCGATGCTGTCAATGGGACTCTTCTCAATCAGAGAACTGTTCAACCGCCGTTTCTTCAAAGTGATATTGGTTGCACGGACATCCCAGATTACATTGGAATCGTTGTATGTATTTCTAGGCAAACGAGGAACTCGTCCGTTGTTGATACCTGCACAGGGTACCCCAATCATAGATCCAAACACGAACACTGTCTTTTTCTTCTCAAAAGGTTACAAAAATGGAGCGTCGAATGGCGGCGTTGCAAATGGTGAGTGACACGCAATGTTTGCACTTGAACGTTATTGATTCTGTTGGGAAGGCATCTATCAATTTTATGCTGTCGATATTCTCACCTTACAGGACAAGCCAGGCTTCCCGATTTTGGTTGACGGGCGTCCGGCAGATAACGATAATACTAGGTATGAACTTCCACTACTCTCACACCTCCTGAACTCACATCAGTAGATACTTCATTGGAGGCACGGTCCTACAGCGGCCATCCCTCGCCCTAATTAATGGCTATGTAATCGGCGCCTTTGGTGGCCATTGTGATCTCTTCAACTATACCGGAATGCTGGTTTCCGTAAGCACACTACCTTGGGTTGGAGTCGCCTCCATTTATGCTATGGAAGCGAGCCCTGGAGCCCCACCGGTTCAATCCGACATCATGGTTCAGAAGGGCGGCAAAGCGGGGATCTGGGCAAGTGGAATGGGTATTGCAACTGACAATGGTCGGATCTACATTGCTACAGGGTAGGTCCTCTTCTCACCAGCACGCTCTTAGGAGATATTTGCTAAGAGGTGCAAGAAACGGTATTGGTCACGCCAACGGCGATGTGGCAGCCTCCGGGAGAACTCCCCTTTCTACCCTTGACGAGGTAGTAGGAAACTTTGCAGTCACTTCTAACGGGAAGATTACTTTGTCCGATTACTTTGAGCCGTACGAGTATGTCTCTATGGATGCTGGAGATCGAGACTTGGGATCCGCTGGTGTGATGCTTCTCGACCCTAAAACGTTTAGTGGAGCGGGAATCTCGAGAATGGCAGTTACCATCGGGAAAAATGGTAAAGCTTAGTAAGTGTTCCAAACCTCTTCTATTATGTTTCATCACTGACAATTCCAGTGTCTTGGATGCCAACAACCTTGGAGGCTTCAAACAGGGTTCTGGAGGAACTGACAACGTTATTCAAACCATCATTAGTGCCGGAGCAGTCTTTGGGGGCCCTGGATCCTATCCTCTGGAAGGAGGCTACATCTACTTTACCCCTGTTGGGTATCCCACGGTGGCGTACAAGATGGGTTTGGATTCAGCGGGAAAGCCAGTCTTCACCCAAGTCGGCGCGACGGCAGCTAATGCTGCTGGGCGAGTTGGTATTGGGATTCCAACGGTCACGACTTACAAAGATCAACCGGGCACTGGAATCCTCTGGATCTCCGATCCTTCCGCAGGCCTCCAAGCATTTAATGCTGTGCCAGTTAATGGGGTACTGACCCAGATTAATATACCGGCAACCGGAGGCTTGAACAAATTCCAGCGACCAGCGTTTGGAGACGCAAGACTCTACACTTCAGATTCTAACGGCCACGTTATATGCCTTGGATCCCCTGTTGCCCTTCCCCTTAATTGTTCCACGCCTGTTGATTTCGGAGATGTCTCCATTGGCAGTACTGCCACGAGAACCGTCAACTGCACCGCGTTGATCGCAATCAGCTCCATCAACGGCTGCACCACCGGCAAAAAGGAATTCCAATGCTCAAACGCAACCCTTCCGAAGGGAGCTCTCTCAGCAGGACAAACCTTCTCCTTTCCAGTGACGTGGAACCTTACCCAGGCTGCTATCAACGATGCCCAGAACGCTTCCTATGGCATAGTGCTTCCCGGTGTCGCGGGCACCAACCTCGATATCTACACAACAAATGTCCCTGCCAAGTACAGCAACGATCTCCCCATCTCACTGACCGGAAACACTGTCTCCCAGGACCCATTCCTCACCATCAACCCGCCAGAAGTGGACTTCGGAGGTATCGTCGTCGGTTCACAGGCTTCCCAATCCGGACTAGATGCAGCAGTGATCCTATCCAATGTTGGTGCCCAGAGCTTGGAATTCTTAGGCTTAGCATGGACGGGCAGTATCATGCCAGGCGACGGCCCAATCGTATGGAACAACATCACAAACGGCTACCTCGGCAGCGGCTTCAGCTCCAGCTCTCTCCCTAACATCGGCGACATCCTGGCTACAGGAGCATCAATTTCCGTCCCGCTGAACTTCCTCGCATCTTCAACAGGCGCATACACTACGTTCATTCAATTCTGGACAACAGGAGGAAATAAAAACGTCCTCTTAACGGGCTCCGCATCCACTGCTCCAATTGCCAACATTTCAGTCTCTACTATCGAAGGCGGATGGGATTACTCCAATCCTGTTGTTATGGATTTCGGGAATGCTGCAGCGGGGAATACGACTTCGAGATATATTCAGATTTGCAATTCTGGAGGGTCAAGTTTGACGATCACGAAGAGCAAACCGCCTATTCAGCAGGAGTTGCTAGCGCCTAATTCGAATACGGATTTGCACGAGGGGCAGGTGGTTCCGATTAATTCTTGTGCTAAGGGACAGGTGAGTATTGTTGCTGCTCCTCTCGGTGTCAATCGTCTCGATCATTCGGTGAGCGACGTGTGGATCTTGAATACGGAGTAAGTCTTTCCACCTGCTGCTTTGGAAATAGCTATGAAAGCTGACGAATGGCTAGTGATGTCACATTCGGCGTCCACGATGTTGTGGTTCAAGCAAACATTGTGACTCGGCAAGTTGGACCTTTACTCGCCAACGGCTCCGCAGAGTATCTTTACCTTGGATGCTATTCTGATGGCAGTGGACGACAGCTGCAGAAACAGTTCAATATCGCGAGTAACGAGAATGGGGTTTGTCAGACAACTTGCTTTAATGCTGGCTATACGTTTGCTGGAACGGAGTATCGTAAGTTTGTAATTCTCTCCCTTGTGGTCAGAAGGTTAACAGAGCTAGATACCGAGTGTTGGTGTGGGAACAAACCGCCAGCAGCTTCTAGATAGTAAGTCGTTGTGATCGATTTCTAGTTTTTTTCCCCGGCTAATCTGTGTTAGTACTGCCGACTCGTTGAAGAAATGTGCTTTCAGCTGCCCAGGCGATACCTCGCAGGCTTGCGGCGGCGATGGTACTTATGTCTCCATATATTACGATCGCACGAAGTATACACCAGGTCTCGACTCGATTCCTCCCCTTGTTTCATCAAGCTCCAGTGTCCTATCCTCCACCTCGACGAGCATCTCCTCTGCCTCCTTGCCGACTGTCTCTACACCCTCTTCAACAGACCTTACTGTTTCATCAAGCTCCAGTGTCTCGTCCTCCGCCTCCTCGTCGGATGTCTTTACACCCTCTTCAACAGACCTTACATCTTCCTCCTCGTCAGCGGTCTCTTCATTCTCGTCGTCAATCAGCTCAATCCCAACCACTTCGTCTTCGACGTCTTCAATCGTGCCTGAGACGAGCACAACGTCTACTAGCGCAGGCACAGCCCCCAAACCGACAGGACCTACGAACCTGCCTACCATCGGCGCATATTCTTATACCGGCTGTTACACCGAAGCTACAACTGGCCGTGCCCTGACTGGTAAAGCGTACTACAATGATAGCATGACGATTGAAATGTGCTATGCTCAGTGTAGTGGATTTGCTTGGTTTGGGCTAGAGTATCGTAGAGAGTGTTTTTGTGGGAATAGCCTGCAGACAGGAAGTGCAGTGAGTACGAGTGGGAATACTTGTTCGTTGACGTGTCTGGGAGACGGGACCGAATTGGTAAGTTTCATGTCTAGATGGGGGTGAGGTATGCTAACGATTCACCAGTGTGGTGGTTCATCGAGATTGTCAATGTACAGTAATCTTTCCCCCGTTGGTGGATCAAGCTCGAGTAGTTCGGTGAGCAGCACAACCACGCCAACGAGCCCTAGTTCTTCGAGTGTGCCGCCGTCGGCGAGCGCTTCTCAGTCTCTAAGCCAGCCAGACCCAACTAGCACAACCCCCTCGACACAATCCTCAACAACCTCAAAACCAACCGTAACTTCTATCTCCACAACCCTCGCAACAACAACCAGCCCCACCTCCACAGCCACTGTAGTCAGAGGCTTCGCGCCCGCCGGCTGCTTCGCCGACCCTGCTGGCGGACCATACACAGGGCACAACCTCCCGAAGCTCTTCAGCAACGACAGTATGACACCCGATCTCTGCATTTCCTCCGCTCTGGCCCGTCTCTCCGCCACACCAGCAACAACATACGCCTACGTCGGTCTCGAATATGGACGAGAATGTTATGCGGGGAGTGTGGCGCCGACGCCTGAGCCGACGAGTTTGACGGGGACAAAGGTTTGTACGATGACTTGTAAGGGAGATGCGAAGCAGAGTTGTGGCGGACCGAAAATGTATAATTTGTGGGTTGCGACGACAGCGACGATTACGGGAACCGCGAGTGATCAGTGGCAGAGTGCACCGGCAGTTAGTACTGTTGCTTGAGTGAATGGCGGCTCTGGTTTTGATCATATTTAGAAAGGGTGGATTAGAAAAATGGCGTTATTGGACGGTACATGCATGGTATGGAGGGGGTACTGAAATTTTCGATACATCTACAATACCCACATTTCTCCGTATCTAAGATTCTCTATAGACGAACATGTCTTTTTCTTCGCGTTCAAAAGCAAGGACGTAGCTTGAACGCAATTCAGCGACCGATTCCAAGGAGTCAGGATATGGCACATCCCTCGAGCCTGTAGCATTTGACCTCTTTACATGGTTTATTGTCCCACCCCAAACGACAAAGATCTTTGTCTGCGTCACCTCTCAGCATCTCTACAATCGATCACCATTTAGCTAAACCAATAATCATGGATTGATATTACCCCGCCACCAAAATAGCCGAAGTTGAATGTAAGCGTGTCTCTTGGCTAGCCAGCAGTATAACTTTATGCAATATATCCACATTTCAACCCCCTTTTGAGTACACAATTTCGTGATACCCGCAAAATGCGTTCCCTAGCTCAGCTCACCCTATTTACCTCTCTCTATCTTTCGCGTGGGTTGGGGTCTTGGGAGCAAGCAGAGGGCCTCAAAAACAATCTGCAGATAGTGGTAACGGAGGAACCTCGAATTCCGAACACCCTGACTTTGAGTTAGATGGTTCCGCCTCAGCACGATTCGAGACTTGCTGGAAATATGCAAAATCTACTTCCCTGGACGGAGCTCACATAAACATACACCTCCTCATAATATCACAGTGAACATAAGCCCACCTCTTCCCCTCTAACAACCTCACCCGCAGCCGATACTATTTCGGCGATATTGAAACCAAGGAAATCCTAACAAACAGAAAACCTACAAAACATGATCTTCTCCTTCAAAGCCCTAAACACCCCCCTTTCCGCAGCGTTTCTGGCTGCTGAGTAGGCAAATTAAGGCCTTGGTTTCATAAACGAGTATGAAACATTGGAAATGGGGATTAGTAGGTGGAGGCTGGATGGCAGGCAGGTGGTGGATTACTGGTCGGTTTGGATTGTTTTTGGTTTGGGCGGGGGAAGGCGGGGAGTTCATATCTCGGGATGTAGGCTTGACAAAGGAGGGAAGGGGGTTAATGTGATGGACCTTAGCTTGAGGCAGGTGATGGTGCAGACTGTCGGTTTGAGATTGATGATTTGAGGGATACGATTTGGGAGGGGGAGGGGGATACTCGGGAACAGTTTTGATGATAGGCGTCTCAGGAAGTTGGAAGTATCGGCAAGGAAAATGGGAGGTTGAGTTCGATTTTATAGCCTTTTCAAGGGTATAAGATTCATGGCCGAGAGCCGCCATCGTTCTAATGATTATTACTATTAATATCACGAATAAATTCACCACCGCCATATGCAACTGCGCTTCCTATTTACAAACACAAATATTAACATTCAATAAAAGGGATGGACAATTTTTCAGACTCACCACGCACACTCCCATTACTCTGACACTTCTCAATCAGATCTTGCGGCCCTCCCGCCAGTTGACTGGCAATAGCATTCGCAACCTGCCCTTCACTTTTCATTAAATAACCATAAACCGAATTACCATCTCATTGCCCTTTGATCAAAACCTTATTGAAATGTGTGCCTTGGGGAGGCGCAGAGTACGCTTTTGTATTCCATCCATTGAGGTCATGTTATCCAGCCTGGGACGACGTCGAGATGCACGGGCACCGTGGTCGCTGTTGCAGCATGTTTGCCAGTCTGCTAGGCCATTACCACCTTGAGAGGTTCAGCAGCATTTCCTTGAGTTGGAATACAGATTTTGACATACGGGGACAGCCTGGTGCGTCCGTTCCATTCCGGGACGGAACTGTGGTAGCATGATTATCAGAAGAGACGACTCGGACGAGAGCGATCACCAAAATCGCAGGTAACAAGAGGCATGCCATAACTGATTTTATACTGCCATACTGGTTGATAAGTCGAACTCTTCGATGGAATGCATGAATTAAGGAAGAAAGTGCCCCAGCTCTGAATATTGCAAGAATTAATTTTCAGGTGGAATCAATAGAGATCGCCTGGAAACCGTACTGCATAGATGGTCTGCTTATACAGTATACTCCTTTAAATCACCTTGGGTAACAAGTTTACGAGAATCAA
This sequence comes from Hyaloscypha finlandica, assembly GCA_021399475.1. Lineage (NCBI taxonomy): Eukaryota > Fungi > Ascomycota > Leotiomycetes > Helotiales > Hyaloscyphaceae > Hyaloscypha > Hyaloscypha finlandica. The sequence continues at coordinate 62,002 of JAJTUR010000166.1, forward strand.
CCATACATTTGCCTCCCCTCGTAGAAAGAAGCTCCGGGGAAAATGGTAGTCTAAAAGTGAATTCCCCGCATTTCCACCACTCACTTTCAAATTAACCTGTTGGTTTTGTTAGACCAATGAATGGCTTTGATAGGGTGCGTGGGGCGATGCTTTGGAGCATTAGACACAGGAGAATCAATTTAATTTACTTATGAGGATGTGGTATTCTCGGAGAAGGGCTGGGCGAGTTGTGGAAACCAACCTGGCTGTGAGAGCTTGCTCCAAATATGCGTGTTCTTCAATTATTATCCCAAATTACAACCCCAGAGTCCCAAAGCGCTAATAAAATAAATATCTAAAGTCAGGAGGTAGCCAAACCCTTCGTGTCGTCACAGCAACATCACCGGGTATAAAGAAACACAATGAAGTAAACGTATTTGAATAAACCTAGGCAAGAATTCTCTTCTTGGAAACTAGTGTCTTAGTGATATATAAGGAAGAGAACAAGCAATAGAGCTTGAATCGCGAGGAGAGAGATCGTGAGATATTTCACTTTCAATGGCGTTAGATTTCTCGTTACTGATCCTGGAAGAATCATAAGCATTGGATATCAATATTTTGGGTCGGGCGTACACACCTTGTCCTTGCACCGGATTCGTTGTAGGGTAAACTTTCTTAGGGCTGACAGCCCGTGGCTGCTTTAGACGTCTGTTCGATTTCCGTAACCGCATAGATTGACTAGGAGGAGGACTGGTTTCATTTCGGCATCTTGATACTTCCGTGAGCTGGAGATTTTGCTCTGTATCTACGATCCTTAGTTAGAATGTGAGTATTTGAGTTTCCAGGGGGGCTCACCAGTATGTTTCTCTTCAGCATCCCAATCTGCCCGTGGCGTGGCCGGCTGGCTTCCCTCCAATTTCAGAACAGTTGATGTTATCTTCAACCTTTCCTCGACAACATTCGCAGCTTTTTCCAGCATCTCTCGCTTGAATTTCAAATCTTTTTGGCTCTCGCCGAAGCCAAGTCGCAACCCAGACAGCGAAGACTGCAGTCTATCGATGCCAGTATACATATCATATAACCGAGATACAAGCCTCTCGCCTTCCAGCGCGTTACTTTCTATCTCCTTTTTGAGCTGCCCCATTGACTCAATCCATTTCTTTCGAATCCTCCCATCCTTTGAAGAAGAAGCGTTCAAGTACTGAAACGGAAGCAATTTCTCCCATCCTTGGACTTTAGTCTCATCCGCACGTCTGCTATTCTCGTATGAGAGTGGATTGATGCAAATGACACGGTCCAGGGAGTAGCAAGCCTGAAGGAATTGCCATAAGGCAAACGCCGGAATAGGATGCTGGATGAAGAACGCGGAAAATTCCAGGTCCTCTACTTTCTTGAGATCCTCAAGCTTTACATCTGGCGAGTCTGGATTGGAATGCTTCTCCAAAAATGATTTGGTGCGCTTGAACCATTCAGTCGAGAAGATGTCATCAGCGGCGTCGCTATTGCGCGCTTCGTGCCAGCTGTACACTGCTCGTTGTTGTCGCGTCGGATTTGAATTGGAAGCATCGATTGCTTCCACTAGAACAGATTTCGCGTCCATGGTGCTAGGTACAGTAGCTCAGGGGGTGAGTAGGGTGAGGTTGATAACAAGGAGATCGGCGGGATGTCTGATGGAGCTCGGTCCCAATTGACACAGTGAGCGCGTCTCTCAGGTTCTTCAAGCCTTTGATGGTGCTTTGCAGTGTCTTCTAATCCTTTGATGACAGCCAGCCCTTCATATCCCCATATCTTCGAGCCTCGACGTGAAGAACGGACAGAATACCGATTTCGGTGAGCGAACTGGATGTGCTGAGCCTGGTGGTATTGCCGAGATGAAACCAAAACCGAGGGAGATTTGCTGGTGTTTCGCCACTGACCACATTCCGCCCAACCCTGCTTTGTTTTTGATGGTATGGGACGTGGCAACCGGGCGGCAAATGATGTGCGGAAAGTCACGTCTATTGGCGAGTGTGATTATAACTGTTGTGGAGGTTGTGGGTCGGGGCCAGTGGGGCAGCCTTCGAGCTGGCCTTCGGGACAGCCCCTCAGCCTCACCAGAAAGCAAGGCCAGTTTTGGAAAGGCTACGAGGGGCAGTGTACAGGCAGCAATTGGCAATAGCATTGACATGCGATCATATAGCCTCACATCAAACATGGCCTTAACAGTCTCTCCTGTTCTCGAGGCACGCGCGGGAACGAGGGCATTCTCCCTGGCCGTGTGGGATTTCTTTTTCTTGGTTGTGCAGACAATGCATAAAGATGGTGTGTATGGCCTCCACATCGGGAAATGCAGCAAGCCACACTGGGCAGAGCATGATTGCATCAGGTGTACAGAGTCCTCAGCCGTATCTTTCGCAATGAGGAGTTGCCAAGGCTCTGATTGTTTTCACTGGGAGAGATTTCGATCGCTTGCAGAGTCAGTATTGTTGAGTTACGGCTGATGCTCCAGGACTGACGGACGCTGAACACATGGCGAAAGTAGTATGCTATCTATGCAACGTGGTCTACAGTCACTGGGATTAATTTTCTAGTTTCCTGCGATGGGGCTATACACCCCTTGGGCATCAAGTTCTGCCTGCAGGATCTTTACATGTTAATGTTGACTCACCGGGTGTTGGATATTGATTGGGGGTGTTTGCAATGTTCTATGAAGAGGCTCTTCATTCAAAATTACCATTAAATTAGTGTGTACCCCTGCACCTCAGTGTCAGGATGCAAAGACTCGCCGTCCATCTTCCCGTGGACATAGCATTCCCCAATGAACTGGTATAACCCCGGTTGTTTCCTTGATTCACGAAGAACGACTGGTACACTGCAGCCGAAAAATATACAAATGATGTCGTTTTCCTTGGCTCCAGCTGGAGCCAGTCCATAATTTCCCCGATTTCCTTCCTCGTCTCCGTCAGTCAAGAAGAATTTTCTACACCAAACAACTCCTCGCACTCTTTCCAAGAACAACTTCATTGTCCTTGGGGTGTCGGGAAGCGCAAGGTCTTTGAACTCGTTGGTATTCAGATCTCCATTCGTGTTAGTGTGGTTGAGGCATTCACGGCAAGCTCGTCGATACCAAGTTGGGGCATTCGTGCCATCAGGCCCTCTGTCTGCTACTAGAGTGCGCCATATGCACTCTGGAACATCGTCAGGGTATTCGCTGTCCTTTGACTTTTTGGGCCAGCCTCCAAGCTCAAACGCTTCATGCGGGATCACTCCATTTAGTACGCGACCAGATAGATTTGAAATGGTGTCCAGTTTGAATCCTTTGACGTGAAGAGTTCCGTCGAACTTGTCCAACCTCGGCCGTGCTTGCCTTTCGCCGCGCCGCTGAGATGCTGTGGCTTCTGCTTCCCCACTTGTTGAGTTTCGATTTGATTCATCTCCCAACCATTGGTCATTAGGCGGCATTTCCTTGTTCTTCCCAAACATCACTGCTGGCTTCAAGCCCTTAGAGGCTCCGTAGTGCTGCTGGTTTCGTCTTTCAACGCAGCCCACAAGACTATCAGCATTCTTCCTTCCTTCAAAGACGCCCAAGGGTTCGCCATAAACGTGTCCTTCAATTGACGGAATCCAGGTTGGCCTATGTTCTGTCTGTTCTTTCAGGCCTTCGATCCTCAATCGGACTTTTTCACTTTTCGTGGGCCTCTTTGGCATGGGAGCCCAGTGGCGACAGAGTATGTCCAAGGAATCCGATGTCTCAATACAGTATTCCATAAAGTCTGCGCACACGTCTGTTAGACTCTTCTCGTAGTCCGGTGCAATTCGATCGTCCAAGTAGACAGAGTACGGGTCTGGTGGGGGCGAGAGCTCCTTAGCCACAGGCACAGATCCGAAGTACTGATAGATGAATGCCACACGGCAAAAGACGGCCTTGAAAAATTTCCCGGCTGAGTGATTGGCATCTTCCATCCACGGAGGACGCCCGATGGACTTCGGACGGGGCATTGTATCTTTGGCCAGGGACAAGACCGCATAAATGGTGTCTCGCGGTTCCGAGGCTTCGAAGGCAAGGAACATAGAAGATACCAAGACCTCCAGGTCGACGAGGCGATCTTGGATCCTTTTTCCGTCATCAGATCTCCGGAACAAGTTCGTAGTGGCATCAACGAGAGTGTTAGCACCCAGTGCTTGCGGTTCTATCAGGCCCAGATGCGCATCGTGGTCTTGTTTGTCCGAAAAGGTTTTCGGCTTTTCCAGGTACGCTTTGATCTCATCATGTCTAGTCATGAATAAAGCAATGGCATCAGCGAAGTCCTTCCAAAGCATGCGCTCTGGGCCCCACTGAACTGTCGCTTTTTTTGCCAACGCTAATTCTTGGATTACCCAGCGTCGAGTGAACCAAGGTAGTCTCATCAATTTGACGATCAACATCCACTGCTCATATTTGTTTGTATCCTTTATCAACTTGTCGAGCTCTTGCAAGTTCAGGATTGACCTCAGAAGTTTGAATGTCTTGCGTGTTTCGGTGTTCCCTTCGCCAAGCCAGACAACGACCTCCTCCGCTTCACTATATATCTCGTTCATTCTCGAAACCTGCGTTTTCTTCTCTATATTGTCTTTTTGGTTGATACACAAAGCATCCACCCAAACATTGACGTCACTGTATGGAGATCTGAATTGTCGAAGTGCCTTATCCAGGTTTTTGCGAACATGAAATACACGGCTTGTGGCTAGTTGAACAATGGCCACACCCTCACGTACTCCGGTATCGTGGAACATCTCGACCTGATGGGAAGCATCATCGTCGAAGCCCCAGAAGTATGAAAGAGCTGTGTATGGGTAGGATTCGAGTTTGGAGTGTCGACTCGAGGAAGGAACTGCGCTTGGAAAGAGCATGCACATCAAGGGGTCATTTTGGTTTCCTTTCAGGATTTTGAGGATTCGAATATCGTTATAGAAATCGATAGGTGTGTAAGTGTACTTGTTGATCTTCGGTGTGGTTGCTTTCTTGGCCATCTCCCAATACCCACTGGAAGCCCCGCTCCTTGCTGATCCTTCTCCCCGGGTCCCTTGATTGTTCGATGGTGCCTTGTCTCCGTCATCATGGTCGGACATCCTTCGCAGTCTGCGAGTCCCAAAACTCGAAATGCGACAAAACTAGAGTAGACGTTGTCAATTTGCGACGGCGAGGCTGCGCTCTTTATCACCTCCTGTGCATTTCGAGAGGTGGGCAAGAGCGCCTCCGATTCTCCGATCGGGCAATCGCACAGTGGCGTTCCAACACGGCAGCAGCCGTGGGATTACACCATTGCGGCAACACATATTGGTTCTCCACCTGAGATGCCACCGTGATCTGGTGTGCGTCTTGGGAAACAGTTTCAGTCCCCAACCAATAACGATTGTGAGGCGTCGTCGATGGTGGATTCAAGAGTGTTCCCGCCCACCAGTAGCTGGTTACATTGCTCATATGCCACTACCATATTTGCTTTTTTGCAATTGCGAACATCTCAGGGGCTCATGGGGAGCGGAACCGGGGTACCGTTGACCCGGATTTATTTGTAGAAATTAGCCCATGCAGTGCGGGGCAGAAGCCTCCATCAATATTATGGAAGGCGGCTCGGCTGCAAGCCATGACACCCACATCCGATTGTATTGGGCGAATGCCTCTGGAACTTTCAGCTTCCTTCGGGGGCTTGACAGTTCCAGCGCGTAAAGAGAAAACGAAATTTCTACATTTGAATCAGGAGCAAATAAGTCAAAACCAAACGCGTTGGCGTTTAACATCTGTTTCAGGGGAAATCATCGGTTCTTTGCTGATTTCTAGCGCAACCAAATAAAACAGAATGCGTTAAAGTATTGGCTGATTGCATAGCATGAGTTTGACAGACAGAATCTGACAGATACTGGTACCATGTCGTTGAGGACTCCAAGAATCAATTCCAGCATGCTAGTTCGAGGATCACATGCTAACAATCAGCACACGCCGCTCTATATTGCCTACTTGGCTACTTTCTCAGTGGCGTCCTTCTCAGGATCATCAACATCCAGATTAGCTTTCCCCACAGCAGGTGCCGCAGCAGTTGGCTTGACAACTCTAATCGCGGCTGCCATACCAGGCGTAAAGACTTTCAGTCCAACAACGCAGACGGCATCCCATGGAGCCTCATCCGACCCTGGATCTGGCTCTGTATCAACTGTGAAAGCAGCACCCACAGTTGTTCCAGCAGCACCAGTTGCGTCGACATTGCTGGCATCCACCGCCACAGCAGGTTCAGATGGTGCCGATGGCGCAGGATCAGCCGTTATCGTCATTACGCTGGCGGTTGGTTCCGGTTCCGGTTCCTGTTCCGATGCCATGCCCTGTCCTTTGGCGTTTGCAATATCATACGAGAGGCCAATTGACATCAACTTCTCGCGGCGAGCAAGCCAGTTCTGTTTAACGACATCCTCAACTTTCGGGAGTCTGTCGAAACGCTGGCCGGAGATCTGCAAGAGGACTTCGTAGGTGCCGGCTTCGAGGTCGACTTCGGTTGTAGCAGACCTGTCTCCGCTTGAATAGCCTCGAATGATATGTTGCTTTTCGCCAGATTTATGGAGACGGAATGAGAGCTGGAAGGTATACTGACCAGTCAAGCCCATGAAGTAGCGAGTGTCAAGCTGGGACAGTACAATCACAGTCGTTGCAGGCTTAGGCAAGTCGAACTCAAATTTCGTGTCATTGTAATCTCCTGCCCACGGAACCTGAATGGTAGTCCAATGCTGGGCAATGTTCCAGTCGTCAGTGAAGAGTCGAGTCCGCCAGATCTGATCATATCGGCGAAGGAAGTCGGCGTATGGCATCCAGAAAATACCCTCGTTGCCAAATTTGTGTTCGAGAGCTTTCATTGCCTCCGGTGTCCATTCTTTAGATCCATCGCTCCAGGGTCCGTTCCATTCGGTTTCGCCCCACGGGTTCTTTACCATACAGAGGCGGTTTCCGTTGTAGTCGACTGCGCGAAGGAGGGAGTATGCATGATCATCCTCAATTCCTTGACGCCCAAGTTCATTGGGGTCGGCATGTCCGTATTGTCGAGTACCAGAATTGAACAGGAATTCTTTGTTGACCCTAAGGAAACCCTCATTCCAGAGCAGGTCTTTGTCCAGGATGTCGGCGGAGATAATCTCGGTGGTAACACCGCCCGTGAGGTCTTCGATCCCCTCGCTTTGAACATATTAGCATATTGCCAGGAAGACTTAAAAGAGAAACATGCCCTGGCCATCCACCATCAATGGCGTTGAAGTCCCCGTGTGCTTTGGCAAACGCTTTCTCAATTAAGGGGACCCACGTCTCATTCGGATCAGCACAAGATCCAAAAAAGAGTGCATCAGAATTGCTCTGAAATGTCTTCCTGTATTCTTCCCGCACGACAGCTGGATCCAATCGGCTGTGAGAGCGATCCCAAACCGCTCGTCTCTCATCATCACAGTCGTCATAATCAGGAGCTGTGATATACAATTTGTCATCGATGATCTCAGATATCCATTCCCCATCTCTGAAGAAGACAAATCCATACACGCCAACCTTCTCATCCCGTGCCTCAGAAGGGCAGAGCTTGGCGATCAACTTGGGAAACTGGACGTCGACGCACAGACAGCCGAGAGATGAAATAAACCAGCAGTCTCCTTCAGCTCCTTGGCGCGTATCCATCACACGCGCATCTTTATGGACGAAGAATTGGGGCTTGTCGAAAATATCTCCCACTCTCTTCGCGCAGGCGGGTATGGCTTCGGAGGGGTCGTCTTGTTCTGCAGAAGCAGACTGAACGTTTCCCCAGAAAATAGGCCCGCCGGTTGATGTAGCCTTCTGCGTCACATCGAAGGTAACAGTGTTTTCTTCAGTTGTACCATCGGCAGACGGCGCGTCGGAGGTCGCAGTGAGGGATTTCAGGCAGTATTCCATATCGTCGAGGTCGAAGTGAGGATCGGTGTATTTCTGGTTGTTTCGGCGGCATTCGGCGACGATGGTTTTGACTTTGGCAATGCAGTCTTGGACTGCTTGTTTATAGGAGACGGCGATGCTTTGGCCTTTGACCTCGCCCTGAGGCATACTCTGCCCAACGAGCTGTGCGAAGACATTGCTGGGGAGGACCGTTGGAGCTTTGCGTGAGTTAGAGAACGACTGCAGCTTGGAGAACTACGTCTTTGAGGAGCTTACGCTTGGTGGTGGGCTTTGCTGGAGCTAGATTGGTCTGCCAGAAGTCATTGATGATATCCTGGGTGGTTTGAACTGGCGGAAGAGGTGGGGGCGAGGGCGAGAGAGTGATGATTGCCATTGTAATGGTTCCAGATGGTGACGTTGGAAAGCTTGATGGTGCTCAATGTAGAGTTTCAGATGGGAGGACGAGTGATGTTTGGAAAGAAGAGAAGCCATCTCGAAGACTGGGAGGAAGGCGTCAGCTTCGTTTATCAGTGACAACATGCTTGGAGCTCAGCTGAAAGCTGATGAGGGGATGGGGAAGGTGTCAGGAATTTCAGCTGAAGCCACCAAGCACCGTCTGAAACACGGCACGAGCCGCGCTTGCCAAGAAAGGTTAATGTTCACCTATGTGGGGAGGGCTATTTATAACCACTGGTTTCCCCATATTCCAGCCGATTACAGCTTCTTCTTTTTAATACTGTGTGTATTTTGTTCGCTATTTTACTTCTCAGGAGTTACATCTCCGCAATTTCGGAAAGTCCAAAATTACATCCTGAAATCAAATTCGCCCAACATTTTATGCTCTGTATCAACACCCAATACAGTCTTGCCGTTATTTCGGTGATAAAAAATTTCTTTGAATCATGATTTGCATCTTGTTGCGAAATTGTGGAAGTTTCCAGCAGCTGGTATCAAGAACGCGAAGTGAAGTTTGTAGTCCAAAGAAAGTTTTCAAACGGTGTTCGCAAGCACTGCATCGCTTCAAACCGAATTGTTGTTTGTTGAACATGAGATAAATAGCAGTCAATCTCTTCGGCTTTAACACATTCAAAACAACCACATTCGACTCGCAGAATAATCACCCGGATCTTCAGTATTCAAACGACTGCTCGCATAGCTACCATTACCTAGCTACCTGCAAACCCTCAAGTCTCATCTCTCACAAAGCCATCTCGACGGACTAATCCACAAAGTACCAAAATGGGCGAAGACTCTCAAGATGATCAGTTCAAGGTGTTGTGCGTTGATCAACAAATCCTGCTCGGTCGTATGGATCCGCCTTGCACTGTCGCTAGGCAGAAGTGCGGGTTTTGCAATTGTCAGATACCTCTTGCAAAGAATCGCACGAGGAACTTGGGGAGAAAGAAACGCAAGGCTCGCAAGTGAAGTTGTTGGACCAAGGGAAATCCTCTCCTCGTCCTCTAAGTGGGACGTACTGCTTCAGCACTTGACAGCTGTAGTCTCACAAATTCAATAGATAGGCAGAAATCCAACCCCACGCGTTCCATTCATCTGCAAGCTCATCATTTTGATTTTTTGAACGGTAACTCAGTATTTTCCAAATATTGTTCGCGACCGAATGAATGGTCTTTGCTCCCAACTCTAAGTCCAGAGAGGACGAAGCGTATCGAATAATAGTCAGCTTCCGGATAAAGTTGCAGCTGTTGTCCCGAGTCGATTACGGACAAGATCGGCAACGCAAGGATGGTGACCAGGCAGCAGGCAATGTGAAAGCAAGAAGTCGACGGAATGATACCTACCACTCCGACTTGGCCTGTATATTATGCGTACGTGGAATGAGGTTTCCAATACCGGATTGGAGAGTGATCGAGGGAAATCGGGGTTGTTCGGGGTAATCGGGGTACTCGGGGTACCGGGATGCTCCCCGTAATAGTGTTCAATTCGCCCAAATGAGAAGGTAAGCTCTGTAGATCCAGGGTGTTTCAGCGAATGGGAACAGACAACGCGCTTTAGCCAAGGCGCACAGATGGTTTGTTACCAAGATATCCCACCGCAACGGTCTTCCTCTACTTCATTGCATTTATTTTCGCCCTCATGCGGGCCTTTCAAATCACGATAGACAACAACTTGGGTTCGAACGCTTCGACTCTCCAGCACGATGAATATTTCAAGTCCAATATTAGCTTCAAGCCCGGCGTGTCTTCCTGGCAGTGACAGCGAGTTTGGGCCTGCTGTTGCCTCCGGATGCCGTCAATTTGACTTTACTTTGTACTTCGAGCAGATCTTCTGTTCTCTCGTACCATCTTTGTGCCTCGTTCTTCTGTCTCCAATACGCGTTGCAGTAATTTTCCGTCGCGATATCAAGACTTTGTCAACGCCTTTCCACGGTGCAAAAATCGTACGTCTGCCCGTGGACACGTAACAGGATATAGAATTGATAATCCTAGGCTTTAGCAGTAGTATACGCTGCCCTCCAATTTGCCTTGCTGGTACTTTGGTGCCTCTCGCCAGCAGAACGCACTCCAGCTTCCATACCCGCCGCGGTATCTTCTTTAGTTGGCGCAGCATTCACCTGCATTCTATCCCACTTCGAACACGTCAAGTCGGTCCACCCGTCAACCATTATCAACATCTATCTGTTCTTCTCGGTTCTCTTTGATGCGGTGCAGCTCAGAACACTATGGGCAATTCACAGTTTGACGACCATGGCTAGTGTTTTCTCGGCGTCGTTCTCAGCCAAGGCAACACTGCTAATCCTTGAAGCCATTGAAAAGGAGTCATTTCTGGCACCTCCTTACCGTTGGACAGCCCCAGAACCGCTGAGCAGTGCCTACAATCTGAGCATCTTTTGGTGGCTCAACCGTCTTTTAAGAGGTGGTTATAAGAAAGTTTTGGCCTTTGATGACTTATATGCTCTAGATCCCGCTCTGCAGTCAGAAAAGCTCAATATTGAAGCACGAGAAGCATGGCATCGCGGTACCTAAGTCCATATAACATCCATTTAAGGTAGTTTACTTATTTTTACAGTCGATAAGAATACAAAGCGCCCCCTTGTCAAGAGTACTTTCGAGGCATTGAAGTGGCCTTTCCTAGCGCCTGCACTTCCGGGACTTTGCCTGATCGGGCTCAATTATGCACAGCCATTCTTAATCAACAGAACCGTAAAGTTCGTCAGTGAACCGTTTACTGCAGAGAATAAGAATATTGGCTTTGGGCTCGTTGGTGCGACCGCAATCACCTATGTGGGCCGAGCAGTAGGCAATGAAGAGCAAATAGATTAAGTTTCGTCACTGATCGTAAGCAGATTGCCACAGGGAGATATAAACATACAACATATCGAAGTATTACTGTAATACGTGGAGCCTTGGTCTCAATGATATATTCCAAAACCCTCAGCCTAAAGTGGCCCGGGTCACAAGATGCCCCTGCAGTGAGTTTGATGTCTGCTGATGTTGGTGGTATTACCACTACCGTCGATGGTCTACACGACATATGGGCAAGCATGATCGAGGTCGGTATTGGTATGTACCTATTATGGGTGTATGCCGGAGTAGGCTTCATTGTCCCACTCTTTCTCGCCGTCATCTCCATGTGCATTAATTACTTTGTGGTCGGCAAGAAAATGGTCAGTTATCGCAAGGTGTGGAATGAAGCTACTCAGCAACGACTTGGACTTACAGGTTCGGCACTCCGCGATATGAAGAGCTTAAGGGCGATGGGCCTTGGACCACGTTTACAGTCGCTTTTGCAAAACCTCCGAATCCGCGAACTGCACCGCATGAAGGGATTACGCTGGGCAGTCATCTGGATGAACATTATTGGCGGCCTTGCTCGACTGTTCTCGCCCCCTTTCGTCTTAATGGTCTACTCTGTTCGAGCCAGGGCCAGTGGATGGCAGCCTTTAAACGCCGCCCAAGCCTACACTATTCTGTCAATACTCAGTCTTACCATCGAACCCCTATCCATGGTGCTGACAAGGTTTCCTTCCACAATGTCCTCCCTTGCGTGTTTCGACAGGATTCAGCAGTATCTCCTTCGAGAGGAACGAGTGGATGACAGATTGCTCAATGGTCGGATGGATGTCGGATCTCCAGATCGAGAGTCATCAGGCATTGAATTGGAAGTCATGCCATCAGATGGTAAGGGAGTTCAGAACAAGGAAGCAATCCTTCTCAGCAATCTATCCCTAGGCTACGCCAAGGATACAGATGTGGTCCATTCTGTAACATCGACCTTGAAAAGGAACACAATAACCATGATTATCGGACCAGTGGGAGCAGGGAAGAGCACTGTTCTCCTTGGCTTGCTTGGGGAACTGCAAAGCAACAAAGGTTTTGTTCGCTTGGATCGTGAAATCATTGGATACTGCAGCCAGAGCGCATGGCTACCAAATGCTACAGTCAAGCAGATCGTAGCTGGGACTGATGGGACTTCGGATCAGGTAGACGAAGTATGGCTCCGCAGTGTCCTGCAGGCTTGTGTCCTCGATGTCGATATGCAGCAATTCCCGAACGGAGAAGAATCCGTCATCGGAAGTCGGGGTCTAACCTTGAGCGGCGGACAACGGCAACGCCTCGCCCTTGCACGAGCAGTCTACCAGAGGCCAGGTTTAATGATCTTGGATGACGTCTTTAGTGCTTTGGATGCTAAAACAGAGAGCTTGGTATTCGAGCGCCTATTCTCTACGTCTGGTCTCTTTAGACAGCAAGCAACCACTGTCGTTTTGGCCACACATGCAGGCAAGTGCACAGCCACGCATTCGGACTGCAGTTCGTCTAATCAAGATAGCTCGCCACCTCCCCTCAGCAGATCACATAATTGCTCTTGGCCAAAAAGGCAACGTTGTTGAGCAAGGCACTTTCGAAGAGCTCTACTCTACGGACGGATACCTCAAGTCATTGGCCATTGCAGAGGCAAAGAAAGAGGAAGAAATGTCAACTGTGATAGAAGAAGAAAATTATAACTCTCGAGCGGTCACTGCTCCCTCTCATGCTCCCACCACCAGTGACGATGCGAGGCGACTTGGAGACTTTTCAGTCTACAATTATTACAGGAAGGTACTAACCTTGTGGCGTCTATTACTGTTCGTGGTTCTTGAAGGTATCTCCATTCCGTCCTATCGATTTATACGTGAGTCTCTGCACCATACACTTCTACCAATGCTTACTTCAATGAAGAGCTTCTTGTCGAGTGGTGGAGCGCCGCGAAGGGGCGCCACACCAATTTATTCATAACGATCGCTTTCTTGCTGCCTGTTTTGGCACTAATCACTCAAATTACCTACTTGCGGTGGGTTATAGGAAGCGTGATATGTTGCTGAAACCGACTGACTTTCAATAGCATTATTTTGGTCAATATGTGCCCACTTGCGAGCCGACGTCTGCACTGGATACTTACACGTGTCGTGTTTGCGGCCCCTCTGGCTTTCTTCATGGATATTGACAGTGGTGTCATCCTCAACCGCTTCAGCCAAGACATTTCCATTATTGATTATCAGCTTCCAATCGCGCTGTTACAATCCGTCCATTACATATTTGAGGTCCTTTGGAGCCTGACTCTGTTGTGCTACGCTACATATTATTTGGTTGCATTTGTCCCGTTCCTAGGAGTAGTGGTGTACGCAATTCAAAAGTTCTATCTGAGAACCAGTCGGCAAATCCGGGTTCTCGATCTTGAACTACAGTCTCCCCTGGTGGCCCAGTTTTCGGAGACAATTGAAGGGCTAGCCACCATTAGAGCGTTCGGCTGGCAAGAGAAATCACTTAAGGCTTTCCTCGACAGATTAGATGCGTCACAACGGCCATTCTATCTACTCTACTGTATTCAACGGTGGCTTAACTTCGTTATGGATATCGTGGTTGCCTGCATAGCAGTTTTGTTGGTGAGCTTCGGCACACACTTCAAGAACACAACTTCAGGGGCGGCAGTTGGTGTCGGCCTACTCAACGTACTAAATTTCGGGCAAAATGTTGCAGCTCTAATTGAACACTGGACCAGCTTGGAGACATCAATAGGTGCAGTTGCCAGGCTCAAGCAGCTGGAAGCGGATATCAAGCCGGAGACCTTTCCGAGCGAGGCGTCAAAGCCTCCGGAAAATTGGCCTAAAGGTGGTGCCGTATCATTTCACAATGTCTCTGCCAGCTACAAAGCCAATTCGAGTCCCGTCCTACACGAAATAAATTTGGAAATCAGGGCTGGAGAGAAGATCGGTCTCTCCGGCAGGACTGGTAGTGGCAAGTCGACAATGATAGGTCTCCTTTTTCGTCTCATCCCCGAGCACACCGGTACTATCACTATTGACGATCAAGACCTCTCTTTACTCCCCAGAGAGAAGATCCGCAGTTCTATCATCACAATACCACAAGAGCCATTCCTACTTTCTGGCAGCGTTCGTTTCAACGCCACTCCACTTACTGCCAATATCATGTCCGAAGCCGAATCGCAACGGTTCAAAGCACCGGAGGCAGCAATGATCACCTGTTCAAATTTAGTGCAATCGGTGTCTGACGAGACCGTCATAGGCGCCTTGAAACGAGTGTCTCTCTGGGACCAAATTGAGCGAAATGGGGGCCTCTCGGAGCCAATCGACAGCGTAGGCCTCTCCCACGGCCAGAAGCAACTTTTCTGTCTTGCGCGCGCTTTGCTTCGCAAAGGCGATTGCAAAATCCTCGTGCTGGATGAAGCAACCAGTAGTGTCGACAAGCACACAGATGCTGTGATGAGGAAGGTTATTGAGGAGGAATTCCGGGAGCATACAGTGATCAGTGTTGCCCATCGGCTGAGCAGTTTGAGCTGGTGTGACAGGGTTGTTGTGCTGGACAAGGGCAAGGTTGTTGAATTTGGAAGGCCGGAGGACCTGGTGCAGAAGGAAGATGGGTGGTGGAAGGCATTGTGGGATGCGCAGAACTGAGGAGAAGATTTGGAGAAGGAGGTTCGCCAAGTATAGTTCTTCAATGTTGTACTCGGGTTTATTGCCTGTATGACCTCAGCCGCAGTATCCAATAACTATCAAAACCACGGCCTCTCGAAATACTTAGACTGCAACACTGGAAGAGATTGCTTCTACCCTCGGATCATCCCTAGCCGCCTTCTTTACATTGTAATCAACAAAATACTTCCTCCCCACTCTCACTTCTGTTCACCTCCCACCCCTTTGCTACGTCATTAGGTGTTCAAAGCTATCCTGGGAATTTACCTGCGCAGGTAGCTTCATTAAGTTGTCTGCCATAGGATGCCCTACGCAAGATATGGATGCTAGATCGATTGGATTCTCTTCTTAGATGAAAAACAATCCTCACCACTAATTTCTTCTTCGAAGTAGAGACTACTGAATATCCGATCTGGAAAGCAACCACCATCGTGCTGACCCGAGGGGGTTTAATATGCTTCCATCAGGCGCAACCGCAATTTCCCGTTATGCCCGTACAATTTACCAGAATTAACCCGATTCGGCAGGCCAAAGGTCCAAACATAGAAGGAGGTGTTGCTGTAGTTTTATGCAAGTTTGGCAACCTCGTATAACAGAATCCCGAAGTATTTGCAGATTAAATCCTGGTTGACTCTTCATGTCCACGACAACACTCGAGTTTTGCGGTGCAGGAGGGGAGCTATCAGCCTGTCAGCATCTTATACCGGAAGGGACGGTGAGCAGATATTTTCAAAACGTTGACTCCGGAACTCTTTCCTTGAAAAGGCACCAACCACAGGGCCCGGACTTTGAACAATTTGTGACGTCAAGCTTGCGATGATTCCTAGATCTCCTCTAAGGAAATTCCTGATACATCGCAAATAGGATTGTCATTAGAATTCAAGATTAGATCTCGCAGTGCCACCCGTTAAGAAGCAATACACACGAACTGGAACCCACTTCAACAGGCTTCGAAGGCATCCCAGAACACAACGGCCCACCCCTGAAGTCCCCCGGTTAATACTATCTTACTCATGTTAATAGTTGCCACGAGGCTTGAACTGAGATGGGCGATTTTTTTATCCTTCTGGCGTGGATGTATCTTCTTAGATATCCTCAACCATGTGTCGTAAGCAAGTGCAGCAAATCCCCGCATACCCTCATGATCCGGTTAGTGCGGCGGATTTTGGTTGTAGCCGGAAAGCAGAACTTACATCCATCGTAGTGGCGGACTTTGCTTGTACGTATGCATCGAGAAGTCGTATTTCTCCTCAAAATTTTCTGGGCTCAATTTAATTTGGGATTCATTCATTTCTCACTCCATTCACGTCTTTCAAGATGATGAATCCGCTAAACGCGGATATTTCATGTTCCAGACCTCAACCTTATTTGCGGTGAATATAGGCACGCACCTTCGATATGCCAAACTTTCAAATTGAGCTTTTGTCTTATGCGACTTGCTAATGCACTATGGACTTGACAGTATCTCAGACAATACTGCTTTGCATGTCAAACGTTCAATTCAGCAAAGTCCAGCTGACTATTCCACTTTTCCTATATTTTTCGTACACCCTGATCACTGAAACTCTATTTGTTTTGTAATGCCGTTTGAATTGTTATTCCATACAACTTGTGATCTATCCGATTTGTCAAATTCCAAGTATCCCAAATTCGTGCTCTTCACCAAAGAGAAGGCGAGCAGTCTGAAACCGAAGCAAGACCCGTTCGTAACTTCCACTACTTTCCACTAGTGGTTCGTGAAAGCGACCTGGCCATACTACCGACTTGGCCAAGTATTTCACATATAGTCGGTCTGACCCAAGCACAATTAAAAATATCTGTTACACAAAACCCCTTATATAGAGGTAACCCAGGGGGCTGGTAGCTAAAGGCGCCAGACAAGGCGGTTATTGAAGTCTAAGGCATTAAATCCAGTTCAACAAATATCAAAAAACTGCACTGTAATAATTAATAGTATTAAAAGGAAGTATATTTAATATTTACGAATGTTTATTTAGTCTTATAAAGGCTAATAGTAATTATTGTATTAATAATTAAAAAGTTATAATACTACAAGTACTCTCTTATATAGAATCAAATAACTTTTTTGCTAGAATATTTTCGGATTTTAGATAATCAAAAATTGCAAGGAAAAAAATTGTTTATGCACTTCAATACTCGATTACAAATCAACTACGATTCGCATCAAAAATCGTATTTATATGTTTTATCTTCCTAGCTCCGCTCTATAACTACATCTATTTGTATTAATTTATTAGGGCAGTGGCTAAAATGGTATTGTGGTTATAAAAGGGTGACCGAGCAGCAACTTTCGGGTCGGACCGACTGTTGTAATTATACAGGAGGTATTAACTTTTACTTCTAGCTAGCTGGTATATACTGCTTTGTGCTGCAAATTAGGCGAGGAACACCACATGTCACTAGTATGGCCAGGTCGCTTTTACGAACCACCTGTGGAAACCAGTGGAAGGTACGATCAGGTGGAGGGACAAAGAAAAGAGCTGCTATACTGAGCAATCCAAAACCTCACTTTCAAGGACAATATTACTAATATCTTTTGACTTTGAAGTCTATAGTTTACTTCTCTGTGTGGATTATATTTAAATAGACCTCTAAGGTAATTCGATAAGGACGTCAGCCAGGTATATTAACCGTGTGAGACAGGGGCTATTTGACATGGATATAAACCTGTGAAGTAGCGGAATGAATTATTCACGAGACAATTGCGGCTAACGCAAATGTAAATAATACGGGAGCGGATAAATCTAAAAGATTACTTAATAACACTTCAAAAATAAACTTCATATTTTTAAATCATATCAGGGGGGAAAGCGTCAATGGCATGTCAACGGTATGCACCCCAGTTGTTGTAACTCCGAAATTTTGACACCAATAAGAGTAGACGAAGTGTCAATTAGCAAGTAGGTCCATCTAGTTTAGGGTTAGCGTGCGCATTGACGTTCACGGACAAGAACACCCAAAAAAATCGCGGATTGAAGTCTCCTTCTTAAACGTGTGATTGCACTGCCAAAAGTAATCGTGCGTCAGGACTTGCACCATCCCTGCGGGTTTGGTGCGTACCAGCAATACGGTCATGAGTCAGCGATACGGTCATTTTTGTATAACTTCCACAATTTCACAATTTCACAAATTTGAAAATTTGAAAGAAGCCAAAAATTGTGTAATGATCGGGCGTACCTGTATATAAACAATTTTTTTTAAGATCTCGTATTAGATTATAAAGTTATTCAAAATTCTAGATTTTTTTTGTTAGAGAAAAAAAAGTGACCGTATCGCTGATTTTTGACCGTATCGCTGATACGCACTAAACCCGCAGGGACGTAGGGGCTTTGGTGCAAGTCTTGACGAGCGATTAAACTTTCGCAAATAATTAGATTTCCACGATGCGCGAATGTTTAGTGTTGCGATTCGTACAGCAGAAACAAATTGTTGCTGTCGGCAGTCAATTGACAAGTGGGGTGTGTCAAGGGCTTGCCAATGGCACGGATCGCACTAAAATTAAGCCTTCCTTTGCGAATTAGGACGTTCTTTTTTCCTTCCTGATGTAATTAAAGTTTAGTAGTGTAAGCAAAAACGAATACGACGGAGAAGATCGAGTGATAAACGTGATACATGAAGGCAGTGCGCGTAATTCAAAAAGTCTATTTAGAATCCCATATAATTCCGCCCATTCCTCTCGTTTCGCTCTACTCCTATACTCGAGTAGTCTTCTACGTCGTGAGCAACTCTTTAAAACCAACTCCAACATGAAAGTCCAAGTTTTTTGCACCGCCATTGCGGCTTTTTCACTGGCTGTGTAAGCGCGATTTTTGTTTTGTTCTAAGATTATACTAACCAAGCGTCTTAGTAATGGCCAGCGATACCAGTGCGCTGGAACTACTTCGAATGGAGGGTATGAGTCCACTGGTGCCCAGACCCAAAGATGGACAGGCAGATCATGTGGTCGCTCAGTAAGAGGAGTACTTTCAGGCTCGGGAAATACCTTTTGCTGTACAACTACAACCGCAAACGAAGATGCCTTCAAAGAAACGTGTCAATCGCAAACTGATCCACAAGCACAAGATCATCCGGTATTCCAAGTATGCTAAGCTTGACTAGGTAAGAGAGCAGTGCCGTTATTGGTAAAACATGTATTATTTACTAAAATATTATTAGTAGAGAGCTCATTGTGGTACGGCAGGCCGTGCTCCATGCAAATCATATTGTTTTTGGCAGTGTTTAGTGTGGTCACATAGTGTCATAGTGGAGGGCATACCCGTCGTTATGTGACTTGGCGTTTAAAATAAGTTCTTAAAACACAATCTATCGTCTTTTTCTTGATATAATTGAGGTTTGAGGAAATCCGATATATAGTTATTAAATTATTGCAAAGTGAAGTTAATGACTTTGCTGTGTGAAGGCCTGAAAACATCACTAAAAACAGAGACTTATCCCACCAGGCTCGTAACGAGCCTGGTGACCCAGGCCTGTGCGCTCAGTGCATTGCCTCGGAGTTTCAGGCTTCGCAAATTCGCTTACAGGACCTTGAAAACCAAAGTCTCCTCAAACACTTAAAAAGTTATAAGCTAACAAAGAATAGTCAAGACTTAATATTTAGGGCTAGAGAACTAAAGTAACTAAAGCATAATTGATTTGATATTTTTTATAAAGATTTTATTGTTTGAAAATGTTATTTACTTGTAAAATGCTCTGTGCGCATGGACTACTGTCCAGAGGCTCGTAAGGGCTATCTTGTTACAGCCCGATGAAAAATAGAGAACGAAATAATACGAAATGCATAAGCTACCTCCCCAAATGCTACACCCCAAACGATACCTCCCCAAACGCTAACCTCCCGGAATAACAAAGGAAAGTCGTGCATATGTGTACAATTGCGGTGTCTGGAACCTGCCCCCCGCACTTCCTCCAGTTCTAGCTCTCTCCCGCCCCATCTCCTCCCACCGCAATCATCCATCCCATCAGTCCTTCCTCTCCCGCCGTCTCTTCAATGGCCCCAAGCTGCGCGAGTAAATGATCAGCTCAACCCAATACCATTGCAACATGGCGAGTACAGGATGCGACTTACTTGGATCTTTGGTCCCACCTTTGGTCTCCCCACCGCTCCCGCCCCCATTACTCCCGCCGCCGCCTCCGCGCGGGGGAGCGAACAGCACAGGAGGCTGCCAGGGGTCGCTGCCAGCAACGGCCGATTGACGGCTGGCTGCCGAGGTCTCTGCAGGGCCAGGGGACATTGTCATCGTCATCTCGAGTAATAATTTTTTCCGATGGAACAACTTTGAGCTCCGTGAGTATTGATGTTTCTGCCGCAGTAGTTTGATAAATTGTATGTATGCGAGTGCTCTCAAGAAGAAGAAAAGGAGGAGAGAGATGGATACTTATCCGTTCCGCTGCCACTAGCTTTACATGGCCCGTGCATCGGAGCGGCTCGCTTAAATTTCAGCCAATCAGAGGGCTGTATTCTAGTCCTGAACCCCTCGATTTCTACTTCTCCACATGAAATATATCAAAACAGCTATTATAATTACATAAATGAACGTCGCACTGCTTACACCCAAAGGAGGACGAGTGCTTACTGCTTTCCCGGCCTCTATTAGATGCAATTTCGCTCAATGCGACCCTCTTTCTTGGCCGATCCCCATATCTCAAGCCTTTACAGGCTACGCAGTACCCCCTTTTAGCCATCTTTACTAGCTCATGCGATTATACAGGTACGTAATTAGCCCCCTGGCTAATCTGTGATATTCTTCTCTTTGGACAGATATCAGAGTCCCTCCCTATTGCAAGTAAAGAGCTAATCAACTGCCTCCTAAAATCCTGCTGGCTCCTGAAGCTTATTTCCCTAGGTTCAGGGACATCGCTACATAAAGCTAGTAAATAGCAATTAATTAGAACCGTATGAAGTAGCCAGTGCTCTAGTGCTTGGTGCCCTCCTCGCTCCACGTGCCGTAAACCAGCGTTCTGAGCAGTCAGGTGATCAAACTCATCAACTGCACCCATGTGATAATTATATCTATCCGTAATTACAGGAATTAAAAGCACCTTTGTATCCTGGCTACCAAAGGGTACTCGTGCAGTTTTTGCTTTAGAAGAAGTCTCCTTAGGCCTCTTCCTTAGCCGTGAAACACGCTCGTCACCTAACATAAAGGAAGACATCATTAAAACAAAGGCCTAATCTTTCTATCCAACGTGACACACTTCTCTATTAGATGTATACCTAGAATAGGTCTCCCCCCAGGGGATAACGTCCTTTTTATCCGATTTCTAAAGGTCAAGAAGCTCCTTAATAACTCCACCAGTTATCCTGCACGTCCCTATAATTGCAACTCCCTGGGAGCGAGCATATTGGACAAAGCGGGTGGAAATAAAGAGATTATCGAGGTAAACGTGATATCCAGAACCCTTAGGAGGCTTAGGTAACCTTTTAATCAAGTATAGGACTACTGCTTATGTCTTATTTCCTCCATTTCTAGCCTTAATCGTCCCACCAAGCTCCCTTGGAGTACGTATTCCCAAAGGCCCATTCTTTTGCCCTGGAATATGCTAATTCCATACGAGCAAGAACCCTCTCTGGGCTACCCCCCACACCTTATATCTAGTAGGTATAGGCTTATTTGGAATAGTAGTTATTTCCTTCAATCGACCTTCAAACCGTACGATTATCTCGTCTACTGCCAAGTCCCTCCTAGGCTTCTAAACCCTTAAATTAACCTCCTGGATATGCGCACTAAAGGCTTCTACCTACTCGGTAGTTTATTAGCTAGTTTCAGGTAAAATGAACAGAGATCTGGGGACTACCTTCGCATATGGGCCTTATTCCTGATTTCTATGGAATCGCACACGTATATAGAGCTCCTGAAACCGATTCCTACTCAGAAACTTTGTAATTAGGTGCTTAGGAGTCATATCCTTTGTATTCCAATAGTCTGCGATCTCATTCTCTACATATAAGCTCATATATAACCGAATCGCAAGGTAGATATATATCTCTCCACGGCATGTTAGAAACCAAGCGTTTACTCGTGCACAAGGGGTAGAATCGTCTTGAGGTTTTCGCAGATAGGTATTCGTCTTCTCGACTATCAGATCAATGATTCTGGGAGTATAGTACATAGTAAATAAAGTAATAGGATCATCTAGAGAGACGTCTTCAGGTAAGGTGATTTCCTAGCCGAATAGGGGTAATTGTATAGGCTTAAAAGCACTCCCTTGCTTACGCAGTGGATCCTCATTAGGCCGAAGGGTCCCTTTATCAGTGGAATCGAATATAGTAGCTTCTAGCATCGTAATCGTGGTGCAATTAATGATTTAATTGAGTACTAAGTGGTTTATTTACATATAAACAGAGAGCGAGATTTTTGGTGTTCCTCCGGAATAATGGTTTTTCCGACGCACGGGCCATGTAAAGCTGGTGGCAGCGGAACGGATACTCTCATCACTTGCGCTGCACCCTAGTTGAGAGCTTCACGCGGTGCGGCGCGTTCGACCTGATCCGCCGGGCAAGTAACAAGGCATCCCTCTCTCCATCTCGACTCACCGACGCTCCGCCTCGAGAATAACGCCCTACAAGGTGGAGCAAGGGCGCAACATATCAGGGCAGCGAGGCTTTGCTGGGGCGCCTTCTCAGGGAGAGCTGTCGGTCGCCCTCAGTAGAGGAGGAAGTTAGGTTTGGTCACCAGGGAGGTGGAGAACGCTCAGCACCGCAGCACTAAAGCCAGAACTAACCCTATTCTTCACCGAACGCTGCGCTGCGCTCTTCGCCCTCCTACGCCTAAGGCGGGATAGGTTAGGCAAACAAATAAGGGGGATGTTGTTCTGGATGGAAGGGCACACGAAGGGCGACGGCCGGGTTTGAGGGCACAGCACGAGAGTGAGGGATCACAATATCTTAACCTTATCTTGTATGTCAGTGGCGGAAAAAGCGATAAGGTTAAGCTGCGGCTTCGGTGGGTGGTGTGTCTGGTGGGTGGCGGAGGTGGTTCCTGCATCGTGCTCGGCCTGGAGAGGGCCAACGCTGTGTCGGCTGCCAGTCGGGGGAGCACCGCAGGACACTAACACGCGTCTTCTACCTATCATTGCAGTGGTCACATTATTGGAACCAAAATCTACACTTGATTCAGGAATTGATGGCCTTGCCTAAATGGATAGTTTTGCCTTGATACAGGATGATAAATCAGAAGACATGTCGCCTGCCTTCCTTCACTATACAAGATCTATGCTCTTCATTCGCATCACAACAGAATGACAATTGTATAAAGAACGCCAAGCATAATAAACGCCAAGTATAGTGCTCAGTGACCTGATATAAATCCCTCCAGACCGTCTACGCGTAAATACAGAGAAAAGCCGTCTATCTGGGTGAGCTATCTTTGGATCCTTACAATACGGCGTCTAGAATGGCACACGCAAATCGGTGTTCGTCACTTTCATTCTCCTTTCCTTTCACGCTCGAATCTGCAGTGCAAGTCAGCGGGTCTGATAGATATTCGACAAAACAACGTAAACCAATTAACAATTGAGGAGGAATTAGAAAGAAAACCGTACCCAAGTTTCTCCATCTCTCAGCCAATCCTCCCACCCTCCCGTTCCCGCTAGCGACTCTTGCCCAAACTTTTTCGAACAGCTGCGTTTCCGCATTCTTCTCATATTCAGAGACGTGACGACTGGTCACAGGAAAAGCCGATTTGAACTCCATTGAGTAGCTTGCGAATTCTCGACCGGCATTCCTCACCAGATCCAATACATACGCTACCAAGAATGCAAGTGCGTTTTGGACATCTGCGTCCAACTGCATGGAGTAGGAAAAGTCGTAAAAAATGGAGCTCAAGAAGAGTTCTTGTAGATAGTAGAGACTGGCTTTCGTCTGCCGGGTGAGAAGCCTGGGCGCAACAAGAGAAAGTTGTGGAGTGTCCTGAGCAGGAGATTGAGAACAAAGGTAGTCGAAGAGCGATGCCGGGAGGTCTGAAACTTCTGGGACGAGGCCCAGGAGAGTTGTCGTTATGAGCAGCTTCAATGCGGGACGCACTATCTGATCTTCTTGCTCCGAGAGCTGTGTATCACAGTCAGCATCTGTTTGACTCGGCTGGCAGGTGGTAGTTGGATTCTGCAGAAACGGAAGGAAATGAGATGAAAGCCTTACCCGGTCCTCAGATCCCATATACCAAGAGATCAAGCCGCTCAGAGCGTGAGAGAAATGGGAGTCTTTTTCCTGATGTATCATCAAGGCGACATATTGGGGAAGCCAATACTCCGAGTCGATGATTTTATCAAGCCAAATGTCAAGATCTTCGGCATGCGACTCAAGCGAAAACAGATTTAGCGCGATTGGGAGTGACTCTTGCACAACTAGTGTATCTTTTCCTTCATGCTTCTGATAACTGCGTAGGGCTGTATTATCTATGGGAGTAAAGGGACACACATCGAGGGGAATTGGCGGACCAAAGCCTAGGTCGAACGTGAGAGCATGTTCGGACTCATACGCGAGGCCTTCTGGGGCATAAAGCTCGGTGGTCAAGGTCGAGACCGAGGATCGAGACAGGTGAGAGACGAGAAAGGCTAGAGGGATTAGTCCTACTCGGTATAATGAACAGGGAACGAATTACATACTAGGATGAAAGATAGAAACCAGAGTTTCAAGTGAGTAGCTTACGCAGTCGACGGAACGGGGGATCATAGGCTGTTGTCCGGTCCCTGAAACTCGTTTAATGTGTATATCTTGAAAGTCTTGAGACTGCTTGCCTCGAGGTTCATTACAGGCCAATGACCACTCGGTGGAGACCTGGGAAGAAATGTCCCACTGCAAATCAGTGGGCTCACCACAAGACTCGAGGGGTGTTGGCTGGGCTTCGCGACTCCCCTGGATCGTCTGCCGCTGCCACAGCCTTTGGATCTTGTGATGTCTCTGGGTATATTTTCCCATTCGCAAGTGGTATGCAACGCATGCCGGGCCGGGAGAGGGCGCCAGTGCTATCCCGTCTGGGTTAAGCCATCGCGCATCTTCTCCACCCAAACTCCATGGTATCGCATCGGGACTCGCTTGCAGCCTTGTATGTTGAATGTGTAGTTTGTTGATGTTATCAATGATATCGTCACTTTCGTCATTCGAATCGCTGAGGAAGGTTCCATCTCCATACTCTAAGAATTCAATGTAAAAGTCAGCATATACTCATTGGTGCAACGAAGCCTCTGTACCGATCACTGACCTGGTAAGTCCAACCCAGCTAGTGAAAAATCTCTGTTTGCAACCCCAGTCAAGTGAGCGTAAGGGCCTTGGGCAAAGCCCAAGTTATCCGCATCCTCACTGGCATCGCTGGTGGCAGGAGTTCCCACAGCCCGCCTCGGCTCGAAATCTAACTCCGTTTGACCCGAGTCAGCCTCCTCCGGTCCAGTTCCCTCGGCAGATGAAGAGGAAGAGTCAGAGTGTGCAATCTGCCTGATGGGCGAGGCTCGGGGCGCTCCTGAGGCCGCCTGTTGGGCAAAGAGTACGAGGATTGAGTCATTCAGATCAGAAGCCAAAGAAAGAGTACTCCCAGGCTCCTTCTTGAGATGGATTTTCATGAGCTTCTCAGTCTCAAAGTCGGTCTTATCGCAACCTTCGAAGGTGCAAGGATGCCCAGCGGACTCGTCGGTGTTCGGTTCCTGGGCATCAGCGTCTATGTGATGGTAGTTCCTTATATGTTGATGAAGGTGATCCTTGCGCTTGAATCCATTGTCTCCCCGATATCTAGAATGAAAACAGATAACAGTCAGCCTCGATTACCATTAACAGGAAAGGGGAGCAGTATGTAAGTATAGGTAGAAATGGTAGGAAGAGCTTACTTGCGACAGTGAGGGCATGGATGCCGAGGGACAGATTGTCTGTGGCTCAGATGGTGTCGATTCATCTCACCAGATCTGGTGGATTCAGAGCCGCATTCGGGGTATCTGCAGACATAAGCGGAATGCATTGTGTCTTTGCCATGGCCATCCAGTTGGCCAATAGTATCAAATCCGGTTCCACACTGGGCACAGTGATATTTAACGTCTTCGTGCTCATTCAAGAAGTGAATCTTCGTCTGCCATCTCTTGAGAGGCACCCCACATCCTGGAATTGCACAATTAAATGAATCGTGCACATATTCTTCTTTGAAATGTGTCTTGAGGTGTGCCAGAGATTGAAATTTCCTGCCACAGGTTTTGTGGACGCATCGGAGACTAAGATGACCTGGTGATCGGTTCCTTGTGCAGTACACATTCGGAGAGATCGGATTAAACAGCTCTTCAGAAGTATCCAGGGGAGCATTGCAAGAAGCGCAGGTCGACTCGGGGTACAACAGGCGCTGTACGATACTGAGAACCCAGATTAGAAGATTGTTCCATCGTGGAGTATCACCCAACTTACGGTGATGTTTCGTCGAGCTCAGATGTTTCGCCGACATCTACAACGCCGGGGTCGTCGACTGCAATGGTGGAGCGGTCCGCAACCAGGTCAAGAGGTTGATTGGTCAGATCCTGTTCGGATTGCTGACAATCGAGGAGATTGTCCTCGTTGTCGCTCAGGTTTGGCCCCTGGAGAACGCATCTATGAATACTATACCCTTGTGACTCGACTAGCTCTAGCGATGATTTCTCCACTTCTACGAGGCTGTGATCACTTAGTACCTGCATCGCCCCGTGAAAGCTTAATTCATCTTCAATGAGCTCTCGTATCCAATCTGGGTCTTCGGAGTCGCGATGCTGAAGGAGCTCAAACCACACATCTTGGTTATCGAAGTACGCCCATAGTCGAAGAAGCTGAGCCGAGAGTGTGTTCCGTCGCTCGGCATGCTCAAATGAAATCTGCCATGTAGAGTAGAGCGTTCGGTCTTCGTACGAGCTCAGTTCAGGACTTGTCTTCTGGAGCTTCGCCCACGACTCTTTATACAAGCGAAGGTAGTCGGAGACACTTATCGTGACTTGATCAAGATATGCTCCAGCAGTAGCTAGCGCAAGGGGAAGTCCGTCAAGCTCCTGAGTAAGGCGTATCGCATCGGGATCTGGACTAAATTTAGTACTATCGTTTACTCATACATTTATAGAGTCCTTACTATTCTTCAGTCCTTCTCGTCCCGACGTGCTGGATAAGAACTCGAGACTATCGCTCACATCTTCTAACTTTCCAACGTGGATAGCATGACCGATTTTAACCTGCGATGACCGGGTCGTGGCGATCACAGATCCCTGATATGATTCCGGGAGAAATTTCTGTATGTCTACTACTGCGGGATGCCTGTTGCCCGGCGATTTGGGGTTATCGTAATTGTCATATATCATGAGCCATCGTGTATTATTGGGAAGACTTAGCCACGCCTTAACGGCGTCAACGACCTCGTCCAGGTCTCCCTTCGCATCCACGCTGCCTAGCTGGCTCGCTAAGGGGTGTTGTCTTGATATCTGCTTCGCCACTCTAGCGAAGCTCTGCTTCACGGAATCCTCGTCCTTGATATTTAGCCAGAATATGACCGAGTAGCTATCCTTATGTCGTATCGCGTACGTAACAGTGAGTTGTGTTTTGCCGATTCCGCCGAGTCCATGAATAACAACAGTGCGACGACGGCCCTCGCTACTGAGTTTCTCGTGTATTTCCGCGAGCTCCTCCTCTCTTGCCACAAAGTGGTTGACTTCAGAAACATTAGACAAACTAAAGGCGACCGAAAAGTCCTCGCGCTGAGTCCCTGGTCAGGTAAGTATCTTCCTAATTCTTGGTTGTATATATATTCTTCGTGAATACGTTACTGGGCAGTTACCTTTCAATGCCTTATGGATCTCCTCCCGAAGCCGTTTCAATGCGCTATCTTTTCCCTCGCCGTAGATAAGCGGCATGCATACGTCAAAGATGCCTAGCAACGAGTATGCCATGTCTTCTTTGCGAGTCGTCTGACGAGTTTCTGCCCATGACATTCGTTCGGTTACGCTGAACTCAGCTAAAGAGCTGTCTATCTCTGCAATTCTCATGTAATTTGCACAAATAAGCGATAACTGATGATGGCCGTGTCCGATTAGATCTCCAGAAGTTTTGTCGAAGAATCGAAGTCCATCTCGTAGGAGGAAGTCATTGACAGATTGGTGAATGAACTGTACGATCTGATCCTTTCCATGCTGCTTGGATTCTACGAGGCCTCTAGACAAGCTAACGATTCGTCTCACTATCACGTCGTATAGTCGCAATTCCGGTTCTGCGAGAGAGGATTTCGGGTCAAGTATGTCTGTTTCTGGTAGACTCATAGCGAAGCACATCTCTGTCACGGTCAAGGGCCGCTCGACGCGACATACCCATCCCATGAGGCGCAAGGCTTCCCGGCAATATTTTTTGCTAGTGACTTTCCTCAGGACATGTTTATAGACATTACCTAGCTCTTCAGGAACTTCTTTTAACATTTGGCTGATCTCCCTTGGCGACAAACCATCGTTGTGATATCGAATCGCCAGAACCACAAGTGCGGCCCATTGAAACACTCCTTGTGCTTGTTTAACAATGACATCTTGCAGTTCCGCCAGATATTGTTGCTCAGATGTTTTAGCAATCATTAGGGTCTGTGGGTCCTTAGAGAGGTCCACGCTCGGAAGTTGGTCGAGTTGGGATTGCAGAGCAGGAATTGGCTCCTCGGGATCCTTGAGATATCTCTCTAGCGTAGGACTTGGCTTCCTGCGTGCTCCCAGAGAGTCGCCCATCTGCTGTTCGGCAAGATCCAACAATTCTTCCGGAGTGTTGCCCCTTCTTCGTTGTCCAGACGATGATGGGACATTGGAGCGAGAGCCACTCGATCGCTGACCACGTTGGCTTGAAGAGGAGGCGGCAGTCGCAGTTTTCTTGCCAGTGAACTTCCTTTGGGAAAGGCCACTACTACCGTGGGGACCATTGTCGTCGTCACTGTCATCATCGTCCAGGCGGTGTGAGCTCGTTCCAGACGGACGGAAATCTTTTGGTGCAGGTAAGGGCAGCCTCCAGTTAGCAATCTTTGCGCCATCCTGGAAATGTTGGGCGATATGTTCCATTCTCTCGTTCCAAGATGTAAAGACGTGTTCAGCGTGTTCACAGAACCCGCAATTTCTTGGCCAATTTGGGTTGCTGTCCTGGAATTCACCAGCAGCGGCAGCTTGGCTGGGATTGGGAATATGTAGGTGATCATTCCGGATATGAGCCAGAAGTTTGTCCTTTCTCCTGAAGGTTTTGCCGCGGATTTGGGCAGGTGGACAGCGAAGGTAGTGTGCTGTAGGAGCTCCAACAGTTGCGGTGAAGGGAGTATGACAGAATTGACATTTAGGATTGAGGTCTGTGGCCATTGGGGGTACAGGGCAATATACGCACATAAAAGCCTGCTGGGGCCAGTGTTTGGTAGTTTCTTCGTGTCTTCTCCAGTCCGCAGCTGAGTGTGTGGCAAAGAGGCAACCAGGGTACGTGGAGTGGAAGAGTGGCTTTGATTCACAGTCGTCATCACAGATGTGAGCCTTGCATTGCCTTGATTCGGTATGATCGACTTCTTCAGATGCGGAGTCATCAATGGTAGCTACTAGACGCGGGGTGGAAGATAGGACTGAAGTATCGTCCGATGCGTACTCCAGGTCCACCAATCCA
The DNA here is from genome assembly GCA_021399475.1 of Hyaloscypha finlandica. NCBI lineage: Eukaryota > Fungi > Ascomycota > Leotiomycetes > Helotiales > Hyaloscyphaceae > Hyaloscypha > Hyaloscypha finlandica. The sequence goes on from JAJTUR010000166.1 coordinate 91,411, forward strand.
GAATTAGACTGAGAGTCTTGAGTTGAGGATGTGGTATCAGATTGGAGGGGCCGATATTTCTTCTCGTCTATGGCTATTTGCTCTAGCTGATTGAGCAGGTCGTCAGCCTTGAGTTGAGAGAGCGAACAGAATGGTGAACGTTGAAACTTCTTTTTCAACAATTCAATAGCATCCTCTAACTCTAGATCCTCAAGTGTGTTGGTTGTAGGGGGTTTGATGCTAGATCCGGCATTGTCAGTGTCTTCCACACCGATTCTCATTTTCTTGGTCATCGAGAACGCCTTCAACGAAGGGCTTCTCTTGTGCAAAGGGCGCGTTGCTCTAGCTCTCAAGCGAGGTATTTTTGCTTTTGATGCAGGCGCCTTCGATGTTCGCTGGGGTGAGGGACCTTGAGAAGTCTCTAGGGTCTCGGGATAGGGAGTGAAATCGTTCATTGTTGAGAAACTAGAACCACTTTTCGAGTCTTGTTGATGCCGATTGCTAGCATTGGGCAAGAATTTCTGAGCCATCATTGGTTGAAAACCGCCAAAGACTTGGTAGTCGTTCACCGTAGTAGTTTGGTTTGTCCATGGCATTAATGGTGCTGTAGGAGCGAAATTATTGCTGGGTAGTGAATGAAATGTGTTCCCGTTATCCCCTTTTTCGGGAAAGCTCGGTCTGGCGTTGGCCATGCCTAAGGAAGCACCCATATTGAGCACGGTAATGTGTAATTATAGGATCAGGTGCAACATACCAATCGCTCCATTGAATGAAAACGCATCCTGAGCACTAGGGCGTTCGTTTAATCCCATCGATATGCCAGAGTCCATATGCATCTCCAAATCTGGCACGGCGTGGGTAGCCGGCGAGACGTTTAAGGGCAAGCTCCCTCCCACACTTGGTAAGTACTGCTCACTAGGAGGAACTCGGTGCAGTGACTCCTCCTGTGGAGAGTGGTACTGGGCAGAATGTTTGTCCATCGAGGTCATCATGTGATTCAAATGGAGCATTTTGGGATCAATTCCTTGATCCGTCGACCAATCAAAGCCCATCGTGTCGTCCATGGCCCGGCGCTGATGAAGCTGAATGTTGTTTTCAATCGGTTAGTGACTCTTACGCCGGATTCTGTTTGCGATAGAAGATGCAACTGTCTGCGACATTGAAGAAGGACTCGAGAGATGCTTGGGGATTTCAGCAACCTCACTCAATTGCCCCTAAGGTAGATTTTCGGGCTTGTGCGAGGGCATCGCGAGGGCATTATGCAGAGCCGTCGAGGGCCAGCCAACCATTGTGTTTGAACTGGGTTAAGGGTGTCGTAAGCGATAGAAGGGATCACCCACTAACCGCCCAAACCCCCTTTCCGCTCAACTTGAATTTTGGAGACCTTAACGCCACAAATTCGAAAAATTAATACGATATTCGCAATATTTCGAGTATTCTCTATAATCTAGAGTGTTTTTAGAATTTTCTAAAGACTTTGAAAAATCGAGAAAATTTTGGTGGGGTAGGCGTGGGCGGGAAGGGGGTTTGGGCGGTTGGTGGGTGAACCCTTCTACTCAATTGAGACGTGAGGCTTTCCAGACGGGAAAGTCACACGTGATCTACCCGAATGTGAAGGTGTGCCATGTAAGTCCTGTATCGATGGTACAACTTGGCTCGCGATAATAAAGGGTAGTCAGAGGGACTCCACTACGTTTTGATCTGGTATCGTATGTTCGAGGCTCTCCCGGCAGGGAGGCCTCTGCAAGGGCTTTACTGGCGCGGTCGCTCATGGAGCATTACCCTCCGTACCTTATATGGAGATGGGATGGGGATTGGAATGACTGACCGGCAGCTTCGTGCAGAAGCAGACACGTACGTGGCTGCTCATGGAAACTTCTAGAATAACACCACACTTCACGTGAGTTTCGTATAATATGCAATATAATACGATTAATTTAGCGTAATTGTAAATATGATATTATGTAAGCACCTCCTTCGCTTATTAAGATGCTTAGCATATTATATACCTGCTCCCACTTTGTCCGGATAAATCCGGCATGAAGGTTTCCTTCCGCTCTGTGTCTTTAAACTTTGGAGCTATATTCTTTCTTGATAGGAGCTTCGTGCTACGGTCCCGAAATTTGGAGACAGGCTAATAGTTATAATAGAGCAGGGGGGAATAGCCAAAAGGGCTTTTAACGCCATTGACGAGATAATTGATAATATGCCCATAACTATAGTATTTTCTTACTACAAACCGAACACTTGTAGAGAAATAGCTAAAGAATAATAGTAAACTAATTATAACTTTATATATTTATGTGGTAGAGGTTGAGGCCCCCAAACTATGAAGTCTGTCACATGGTGGAATTGCACGTGACCTTATACTCACTACTTTACCGAGCATCCGAGCCTTCAGCTCTCTTTATCTTCAATATATTACAACAATCGTACATTACAGCATTTATACTGTAACAGTGGTAGCAATGCCTTTCGATTAGACCTCTTAATTGAGCGCTCTACTTGATAAACAAATCGATTCTCAGTTATCGTCATCCGCACGATAATTACTATCGTCTGAATCGGAGTCCTCGCCCGTCATAGCGACCGATACTGCCCTCCCGACGCTTCCGCACCATATAAACGACCGTCAAATCGCAATATGGCTTACGCAAACGTTGCAATAGCCCCTTCTCCTCGTCCTCGATTCGTCCTAGACGAACGTCTGATTCAAGAGATCGTGGATACCGTCCATTAGTCTCTTGACGCCTACCTTCGCAATAGCCGTCAATCGGTGACGCCATTGACCCCTCTAGCTCCTGCAGAGCCTTTATCGACTCCTTTGCCTCCCAAAGAGCTTCTATCGCCTAGCTCTCCTGCGATCGAACCTCCTGCCGATAAATCGAACTCCTATAGCGTCGACTGCTCTCCTGTCAACGAGCCTCCTTCTATCCAACCTGACGTCCCTGTACACTCTATACAGCCTCGACTACCCTCCTCCTACCGTCTCTTGTACGTGTAGACGGCCCCTCTCCTCCTCTCCTGCGCTCCCTGCGCTCCGGATATATATACGGTTCTGTTTGGGAGCTTGGTTAGTAGCCTTAGGCTAGCTAGCTTGGTGGACTTTAGGGATACTGGATAAGGACGTAGCAGAACCGCCCGATTAGTAGGAAGGAGTGGAATAGGTGGAATAAGTGGAATATATGGCTTTATAAGTGGAAAAGGTGGAAATATGCGTTTTTGAGCTTTTCAGGTGGAATTCGCTCGTTTTTCGACTTTTGCGAAAACTTGGTCTGTGCGTAGCACGTGGAGGGCCACGTGATCTCTTTCTTTTAAGGGGTACTGTCACATGGTGGAATTGCACGTGACCTTATACTCACTACTTTACCGAGCATCCGAGCCTTCAGCTCTCTTTATCTTCAATATATTACAACAATCGTACATTACAGCATTTATACTATAACAAAGTCGTTCCGGCACGTAGGGTTTTCTGACACGTAGGGATAGACGTTATAGCCTCTCTAGAATTATAGACTCTCCCTTTAATTACTTATCTAATAGAGAACGCTAGTGTAGGAGGGAAAAACGCAGCAAGACAAAAACCTACATAAAACGCTATAGAGTGTAAAATCGACTAATAGCAAAAACACCAAAAAACAATAACTGTAAGACAGACGTAAAACAGTATAAAATCAGTGTGCAAGTACATAGAACTCAAAGTATGAAAGTGATATATGATTATTGCTCTATAGCTACGGAAACTCTAGCCTTCTTATGCGAAATACCAAAGTCACATGATCTCGGACATGTCCGTGGTCATGTGATCAGAATGTCAAAACTACCTAAAATCGCGAAAATCGACAGTGTACGGCTAGCCGTACCACACTAGTCTCTGATCTAAATATATAATAAACTTGCTAGATAGATTCTCTCGAGAAATACAATCTTTAACCGAGCTAATAAATATATTCTATACCCGTTAAGCTTTGGATCCCCACGATAAGGTTTATACTTTACTTAGTATAAGTCTCGATAATCCTAGTAAAACTATTTTATAGCCTGGTTATACGATTTCTTAGGGAAATTTGTTTAAGTAGCTTATTAAATATATTCTCGATAAAGATTCATTCGTAGAGGATTCTATTAGAGGCCGAGGATTAAAAATAAGGGCTATATTCTTAGCTAGATATCCTTGATAACAAAAGACAATAAACAGAATATGAATATTATATTCACATCTAAAAACTCAACTTGATACTATAGCGGTAATATATAATAGACTCTTTAAGCATCGGCGAAATCTATTTAAAAGAATAATATTATTTGCCTTTTATAAGAAGCTTTAAAGCCTACGATTAATCAGCTATATAAGGACCACTTAGTAATTGTTATAGTTATAGTTATTCCTCTAAAAGAGAGCGGATAAAATACTTCTCGCGTGACTTCCTACTTGTCTAGGACTAGGAGCAGCCTCTAAAAGAGTCGTAAGATCGAGACAAATCAAATAATTAGATATCTTTCGATCAAGTAATTAAAACATGGAACGTTATACTAATACTCGAAGACCTAGAGGAGTATGAAAGGGCAGAAAAGAGGCTCCGAGAAGCAATTAAAGGCTATGAGGTAGAATTTGGAAAAGAGTTGTCTATACTTAAAAGTTAGTACGGTCTGACACTGCTGTTGTGGCTGCAGGTAACGGGTACAATACCGCGATAAACTTACTTCTTATAAAAGATGGTATAGACCCAGACTTAAAAGATAATTAATATAGTCGAACACTACTATTATAGGCAGCGGAGCAAGAGTACAAGGCGGTCGTCAAGCTACTGCTCGCGACTGACCAGGTCGAGGTCGACTCGAAGGATGAGAGGGGTCGGACGCCGCTGTCGATAGCTGTAGAGAACGGGCACGGGGCGGTCGTCAAGCTACTACACAAGCATATTAACGTTAATTGATCATTTACTATTATAAAGAATATACTAGTTCCTAAGCGACACTTATCTCCTAGGACCTCCTTTCCTAAGACCCTTGTTGCTCCTAGGAACTTCTCGTGTCCTAGAACTAGTGTTGTAACATGAGAGAGAGACTATGAGAGAGAGAGACTCTAGAAAAGACTATATACTTAACCCTCTAGCGGCCGGGTAGGGCCTTGTCTCGGCTCTAGTAATTATTATAAAAATAATTAACCTTTTATAGAACTTATAATTAATAATTTAAAGTTATTTCCCTTTTTACGTTTAAATCTTTTTTAGATTTTAATTTATTAAAGTCTTATAATAATTTTAAAATAAGCGAGGAAGTTTTAAGAGAGTTAAAAGAAGAGAATTAAAGGAAAGTCCGACGAGTAACGCTATTAATTTAAGAAACTAGACCACCCCGAGCTCTATTAAATGCGTTATTCATTTGCGAACGCTTCAGCATACTATAAATATCAGAGTTACTATGAACGTAAGCCACCTGATGAGCCCTTTCTCCTTTGTTATTTCGGGCATTGAGGTCAACCATACCCGTTTGCAAGATCGCTTCCACCATTTCCTTGGACCCCTTCTCTGCGGCAAGTAGTAGTGCTATCTTGCTATTAAATCCTCTCAGAATCATTTTGTAAACTAGGTCATCTTCTTCTCTTTGAACAGCTTCTTCTATTACGAGTCGATTTTCTTCTGGTGTATTAGGATCTAGCGAAATCGAGCCACACATGAGGATCTCCTTCGTAATCCTGAAATTTGATATGATTATTGCAAGAAGACCGCCCCCGCCTTCTCCGTTAGTTAGCGTCCCGAACGATATGTTCGATGCATCACTTAGGGGACTTTTGTTGGTTGCCGTAGTTATTAGGAACTCGATATCCTCCCTTAGTAGAAGCATTAGCTCTGCCAGGTGCTCCTGATAAGGTCCTTCCCAAGAAGACAATAGGCTCTCCTTAATTAATGACCATGTGAGACTCTTGATTCCTAGTTTTGAAGCTATCGCAAGGTATTAGAGAGCCTCTCGCCATTCAAGACTAGAAAGATCCACCTTGTGACTCGCTAGTAGAGCTTCCGAATGAACTCGAATGATTCCGCCTTCTACTCTAACTTATTTATAATAACTTCGGGAGACAAATGCCAATCTACAATTTCCGAGACTAGCTCTAATACTATCCTTAACGGAGTTATTAACGCTAGGTTAATACGCCGTGATAGCCGCTTATAGAATAGTCGACTCTGAAATAGAGTATTTATATCCATATTTGTGTGGATTATTAGATATCGAATTAGCTCGCTGTTCCCTGCAAATATTATATAGTGTAAGAGCGTTGTGCTATCCGGGTCGGACTAGGCTACTAGAGACGGATTAGCTTCGAGGAATCTTTCCGTTATACTAGTATTATATTTCGCGTACTTTACTAGAACTAACTACTTAGGTGTACTTAGTCTATTTAATTTGACTCGACCCGATTCTAAAAGAGCGGATATAAGGTCGATGGAACCAAGGTCTATAGCTAATACGAGTAGTATACGTCTAGTGTGATCTTAGTAGTTAGGTTCCTTATCTAAGAAGATCAGGCGGTGAGCTAGACGAATAGCCTCACGACGATATGCGATATGGAGTAGCGTGTACTAAGATCCTGTTTGGCTGCTTTCGTTGGGCTAGTCTAAGGTAATTAATAGCTTGAGTATATTATTAGAGGTTTTTGAAAGATTGTTACTAAAGGACTACGATATATATATACTAGTTTTGTCTACTTGTGACACCACATGAGCCCTACAGATCTGATCCTATTAGGTTTCGTGGTCTAAACTTATTCTTTTATACTGAGATTTTGTTACCTTAAATAAAGATAGCGAGTGACCCTTTTCAGCTACTACACCCGGTACTAGGAGATTCTGTATAGTAACACCAAGTGCTATTTCGTTTTGCTTTAGTAAAAGTTCAATAATTTCGACGTTATTCCTTTATATAGCTTTATACAGAATGCTTTTACCCTCGAGAACTACTAGAAAGTTCGGGTGTATACCGCCGTTAAGAAGATATTTATAGATATCTAAATAGCTATACTTAAAGGTAAGTATTAATAATATCATTTCTCCTTTTATAGTTCTTATTATATTTTTTAAATTAAATCCGGATTTAACTAAGTCCTTTATAGTATCTAGATTACCTTCTTTTATAATAGTAAAAATGTCTCCTTTTCATTTACTAGATTTCCTTAGTTTTAGGAATAAAGGTATTTCTAGCTATATATAATACCTTTAAATATACTATTTTAGTCTAGACTCGGTTAAGAACCTAATATTTATATAGTAATAACCTTCTATTAAGTAATGAAATAGTCTATTATATTTATTAATATAGTCCTTATATTCTTCTCGCGTCGTAAATCTAGTAGAAAAGAACCTATACTATAGCCTAGGGTATTTATATTATATAGGTTTATATAGAAGTAAGATATTTATTTTATCTATAATATATGTCTTATCTCTTTTATCTTTAATTACTTTAATTACGTCTCTTACTCTTTTAGTATAAAACTCGAGACTTAGTACTTTCTCTCTCTCTTAGGGAATCCTAGGAAGCTCTATAAATTATAACATAATCGCCTTAATATCGTTTAGTTCTTCTTTATATATATCTATTAATATTAAGTAAGTATTTAGAAGTTTTATAACAGAATATAAAGTTCAGGAATAGATATCGAAGCTAACGTTTTCGTGTACCTTAATTAGCTTATTAATATAATTCTACTAAAATATTATTATATAGTTATAGAAACTATATTACCTAGTAAAGGTATATTCTTGAATTTCTCTCTTAATACTAAGTCGGAATAAGCGAGAAGTTAAGGACTATATATAAAATAAAGTTATCTTAGTGTATTCTATTACTAAGTAGAGTGCTTTATTTTAAATAAGGTACTTATTATAATTAGACTTTAGTATAGCTTTATAATACCTAGGGAAGTACTAAGTTAAGATAAAATAAAAATAAAAAGAGAAGTTACTTAGTAGAATATGAACTTAGTATATATATACCTTTATAGATAAGTGAATTATCTTAACTTCACTATTAGACTAGGGATTACTTATAGCTTCTATTATTCCTACTTCTACTAATAAGCTATAAAGATATTTATATGACTTTACAGATTTTCACTCGATATTTATTATCCTTATCTCTAGGTTAATATAGAATCTACTCTAGATTTCTCTCTAGTTATAATAAATAGCACCTCTATATAATCCGCTAGGGGCTAGGGGCTAGGAACTAGGAACTAGGGGCGAAATATGAGACTAAGCTAGGGATCTTAGTAATATACTATTAAAGGTTAAGGGACTCCTCCCTTCTTTACCCCTTAGCTTAGTATTTTTAATATATAAGATTCTTTAAACCTTAAGCCTTCGACTATTATATTAATCTTACTATTATATAATACTAAGTTTACTTAACCTAACTTATAGAGGCGATAGTAATACTCTTAATAAAGGACTAGGGTACTATATCCTTAGGGGGCGAAGATAACTATATATAATATACTATATAGCTTATAAAGCTCTATATCTAATTCCTGTAATTATAACTAAAGAACTCGTTATAAAATAGTCTAATAATAGCGAAATAGGTATTCCTAATAATAATAAGCCCCGCTATAATACCGAAATAACTAATACCCCTATTATAGAAGACGAGGGTAATAGTATAAACGCCCTTCCCGCCGAGATAAGAGACTAACCTAATAATAGATTAGTAGACCTAGTTAAGATAATAAATAATCCTAAGGATCCCCTTAGTAGCTTAGATAGTAATAGTAATAATCCTACCTAGAATAAACCTATTATTCTCACTAATCCTACCTAGAATAAGCTTATTATTCTTATTAATCTAGTATAAAATAAGCCTATCGACTTTACTAGAGAGAATAATAAGATACTAAGAGGAATTAGTAATAACCCCTAGGATACTAACCTAAGACTTAAGAATACTAAGGATATTATCTAAAATACTATAAATAACTTTAAGAATATCGTTAAAAACCCCTTAAAGGGTACTAAGAAACCCTCTAAATTATCTAAGAAGAAAAAGAAGAGTAATAAGAAAGTATAAAAAGCTGCCTCCTTTATACCCGAAAACCTTAAGTAAAAGAGAGTAAAAGAGAGTAAGGAGTCTAATAAAGAAGAGAGTTCTAATAAAGAGAGATTAGATACTAATAAAGATATATGATAAGTTAGTAATTATTAGTATAACTAGTTTCCCGAAGGTCATGTGATTTACGTCACGTGATTTCCTATATATAAGATATAGGACATGAGATATATAAGAAACGGGACATACTAGACACTAGTACTAATTAGTCTTAGTATATTTAGGGATTATATATTAGAACCTCGATACTATAATCCCTACTTACTAGAATAAAATAACTTTACTAACTTATGTAATTAGTATTCCATGACTACGTGACAGTGCTACGTATTACTAGTGAACTAATACTAATTAGTTTATATATATAGATTAAGAAGGATTAAGCTATACTTACTTAAGATTTGGTTCCTTAGGGGTAAAGCTATTATTTAAGTTAAAGAGAGGAAATACTATTAATTACTTTACCTATAATTCGGTTCTATAGGGAGGAAAGACACTATTTCTTACTAATTAACGAATAGTTAGTTATTTAACTATTTTTCTAACCTTCTTTTACGTCAAAATTAACTTTCTATAATTACCTAAACTCCTAGAAACTCTAATTTTTAGAACCTCTTTTCCGGAAATCGAGATATTTCACCCCTAAATTTCTTAATTTCTAGTAATTACCTCCTATAACTACCTTCACGAACTACCCAAACTACCCTCTTTACGAATTACCTCTTTATGAATTACTATACTTCGGACTAGGTACGAGCCTAGGGAACTACTACTAGTATAGCGGACGATATCCTCTCTAAATCTATTAAATTAAACCCTACTCTCTCCTCTATATCTAATAATAATCGAGATAATTATAGAGAGCTAGTACGGAAATAGAGACCCGGAATCGTTATAGCTAAGGCTATAGATAAAGATCTCACTAAATTCGTAAATACTAAGCTATATCTCTATTACTTCTATAAGATAATTAATAATAACTTATAAGAGCTATTTAGATATGACTTTAAAGACTTTACCTCCTAAGCCGACTTTAATAGACTTGATTTCATAGAACTCTAATATCTATATAAAGTCCTTTAATATAGTAGAGTATATGTTTAATAAAATAAGAGTACTACTATAATAGCTCATACCTTATTAGCTATTATAAGAGAGAAGGAACTATATATATAGATATAAGAGGATATACTTAAGGTAGAAGTAGATCTCATAAAGGGACTAATTCGATTAGCCTTTATTACTCCTATAGAGAATAAGCGCCTATAACCTCGACCTATTATACCCCTTCTACTACCTCCTATAATTCTATTACCTCCTCCTCTAACTACTCTTCCTCCTCCTCTACTACTCCTACTATTATAGTATCTTATACCTCTATTAGATTATATAAGTATAATACCTACGAATACCCCTAGAGTAGTAAATACAAGTATACTACTATTCCTACTAGTAAACGTACTAGTATTTCTAC
>JAJTUR010000167.1:0-92500 GCA_021399475.1 Hyaloscypha finlandica
ATAGAATTCTCTAAGGAGGAAAGAGAAGAGAAAGGAAGCGAGGACGGGAACCGTATTCCTTAAGGCGTCCGAGCTCCTTGAGTAATACGTGGTTACTCTATTAACTAAAGGGGGCGTGTTATATGACTACGGACATATCCGAGATCATGTGACCTGAGCGAGGCTTCTAGCTAAGTATATTAATCGGGTCTCGACCCGTTATAGCTTTAAGTTATTAAGTATAAGAAGAAGTATAATTACTATTTACTAGCTTATTAATATTATTATTACGAGTATAAAGAGAATAGAACTTTTTAAAGTAATTAATAACCGAGGGAAGGATAATAAGCTAATTAGTAAAGTGAGATAAGATCTATGAAAAATAAAGAATTATAAGGCGAGAATTATATAGGAATAAAGAAAGATATACCTATTACTTATTTAACTTAATAATACTATCTTTAATTACTATAGGAAAGAGGTTTATAGGTATTATATTATAAGGATTTTAGCTAAGTGCCCTCTTATTAATTTCTATAGAACCACTATTACTAAAAGATTTAGATATAATATTTAAGGGATATAGAAGTTAGATATAGATAAAGGAAAGGTAAGGTTAAAGTTATTATTAGAAGAAGAGGGAAATTAAGGAAAATAAGGAGAGAAGGCCTTTTAAGGTAAGGAAGTTTATCTAATCTTAGTATAAGGTCTTCCTCTTTTAGAAGTAGTTATATAAGAAGTAATTTATAGATAATTTATACTTATAAGTCCTATTATAGAAGGCACGAGATATTAAATAAAAGTATTAGATAAAATAGAGAAGAGAAATAGAAGTATATTTTCTTAGCTTATTATAAGAAGAATAAGGGATTCTTAAGATAAGAAGAAGGAAAGAATAAAAAACGTATAAAGAGTTAAGAAGTAAGAGAGAGGTACTAGGAATCCTGTTCTAGGGAAGAGGAGTAAGAATATTAGGTATCTAAGGGACTTAGAAAGAGAGGTTAGACTTATTTCTTTCTAGTTATAAGGGTATATCTTTCTTTCTTTACTTTAAGTTTCTAGAGATTACGAAAAGTATATATAATAGGAAGGGGAAGTTTAGGGTTTCTTTCTTTACCTTAATTAAGGGATAATTAAGAATAGAAGAGGAGATCTATATAATAGGGTTTTTTATCTCGTGTCTAGTAACTACCGTCACGTGTCCTGCTTTCTAGGCTTACGGGCGCTAGTTAGAGGGTTATATAAGACTTCTGTTTATATATATGATTAGTTTAGATAATATATTAACCTTTTAAGCTCCTTATTTTTAATCCTTCTTATTACTATACCACTAGTCCTAAGAGTCTTTAGAGTACTACTTCTATTATTTAAGTCCCTACCTCTCATCCCCCCCCCCCCCACATATCTAACGCCTATATATAGTCCGAAATTCATATAATAATTAAATACCTATTACCCTATTATAAAACGAAGTAGGTAGAGGAGAAAACTAGTTTAAGTATATATAGAATATTAGTAAGGGGAATTAAGTAGCTTAAGTAGTAATTTATAAGTGCTTACTTATTAGAATTAGACTAGTCTCGTCTATATATTAGTTTATTCCTCGTAACTACTATAAGCTATTCTGAAATTAACCTAATCTTATATATGAAATCTCAACCCCTCTAAGCTCTTATTAAGACTCGTTTATTATATAATCCCTAGTATCTCTCGACTTTACTAAAGATCGAGAAATTAGCTTATAATTAGTCTAATTTTACTTGAAATCTATTTTACTATACTTATCCCATAAAGCTTATAGTTATCTCTATATAGTTAAGCCTAAAAAACTTTCTCTTTATAGAATTGAGATTCTATAATATAGGATATACTATACTTATTCTATTAGCGCTTATAATCCTATTATAATAGCGCTCTACTAGAGGTTCCTTAGAATAGCCTTTAATTACTAGATCTATTCTTCTAATATATAATAACTACGAATTAAGCTCCTTCTAAGCCCATATAACCTACCTCTTTATTATCTTCTATATTAGCCTACTTCCTTATAGCTTATTCTCTCTAATACTAGTGTTTCGTATTTAGTCTATAGGATACTTAGTAGGAGTTTCGATACTATTATTATTATATAGAATATTATCTACTATAGCTATAGTTAGTAGAAATTAGTCCTTCTTATTATAGATTAGCTTAGGTTAAGGTATATAATATATGTCGTTATTACTACTAGCCTAAAGGAGCTTACTAAGATCCTTCCTGTTATAGATTAGCCTAGATAAAGGCATATAATATAGATTATTATCTATAGCTATAGTTAGTAGTAATTAGTCCTTCTCGTCACAGGTTAGCCTAGATTAAGGCATATAACATATGTCGTTATCTCACTAGCCTAAGGTACCTTACTAAAATCTCTTCCCTAACACGTAATACTATAGCACAGCTAAGCAGAAGCTAGCCACGTAGTCGTGAGGCATTTCTTCTATTAGCTAGGTTATATTACATGAAATAAGTACTAAGGGTAAGCCTCTACTATTACGGTTACTAAGGGAGTATTATTATTGGGACTATAATAGTATAATAGCGAGAAGAGGGTAGCGAGCTAAGCTCACGCTCATATCTCGGGTAATGTGATACTATCTAGAGGAATAATTACTATCGCGATAGTCGCGAGTATCGAATCCAGAGTAGTAGATCAGAGGATCGAGGGTTCTAGCTTTAAACTAGCCGTGCTGCCAAGGCTTTTCAGCTACGGCGGGCCTATGATAGGGTGTTCTGAGTGGGTCTAGTAAGGAGGGGTCGACGGCGTATAATGAGGCTATACGACTGAGCGAGGAGGTATTAAGAAAGGATTAAAGCAGAAGGTCAAGGAGCGGGGAGCGCGAACTTTTATAGATATTGAAAGCGGCGGCTGGCCCGTACACGCGCCTTGCCCGATGCAGAGGTCGCTAAACCCAGGGGGGCAAACCGTTGTACTGAGATTATAAATATTTAAATTTCTTAAATTAACTTTACTTCTTAAATTAACTTTATTTCTTAAATAAAGGTTATTATTTAAGGCGCTTATATTTTAATATAATTTAAAGTATAAGTTAAGTTATTTTTATTAACTTAATTTAAATATAAACTTCTTTAAATAATATTATAAATATCTTTTATTTTTAAATAAGCTTTATTTTATTCCTTTATAATCTTAATAATTAATTACTTTAAAAATAATTAATTAATTATAAACTTCATTCTTAAATTTTTAATTATTTAAATAATAATAATTTTTTTAAAAGAAAATTAAATTAAGATTTATAATTAGAATTTTGAAATAAAATAAATAAATATTATATAAAAATAAGTGTCGGTTCACTAGTAACGTGTAGTACTATTACATAGGCGTGGAATACTAATTATATAGGTTAGTAAAGTTATTTTATTCTAGTAAGTAGGGATTATAGTATTAAGGTTCTAATATATGATCCCTAAATACGCTAAGACTAATTAGTACTAGTATCTGGCATATCCCGTTTCCTATATATCCTATATCCTATATCCTATATATAGGAAATCATGTGATGTAAATCATATAACCTTTAGGAAACCGGTTATACTAATACTAGTAACCACCTGAAAAACGCGAAAAACCGACGTAAAAGTACTAAAAACGTACGAAAAATAGTATCCCCTATTCATATACAGATTTCCTAATCCGGCCTAGTACTAGATTATCCCTAAGTACTTAGTGTGCCCTCCTATATACCTATATCCCTCTATATACCTATTCCTCCTATTCTATATATCTATTCCTTCTATTCCATATATCCCTATTCGCGTTTAACTTACTCCTTAATATCTAATTATATAGTATTTATATTAATTAGACGTTTAAGGGTATTTAAGGGCTTCGATTTCGTTATTAAGTTAGTAGGATTCGATTCTCCCTTAATCCACTTAACTTCCGTGATCTCTCGTTATTTATAAGCCTAGTAAAGGTATATTACGTCAATTATGAGTCACTTTTCTTGTGTGGTTCCTAGCTTAACTAGGTATTCGTAGAGGGACTTCGAATCTATATAGATAACTAGTGGGACTTCTATTTCGAGTATTCTATTAATCGTAGTCTTAACTAAGCCGCCTATATCGAAACCGTAAGCTATATCATATAGTTCTAAGGCTAGAAAGCTTCTAGTAACTCTCTTATACTTCGTAGATAACTAGTGGATGATATTAGTACGTCTAGAGCTATCCGCTAGGACTAGAACCTATCTAATCTAAGAGGAGAAGTCTCGATTACCTATAAAAGAGGCGTCCGTAAAGATAATTAGGCATAGGGATTCCTTATCTAGCTTAACGAAACGTAGTCCTCTAGCGGCATTTTCGATTTACTATTAAATATGCTTATTAAGGGCTTTAATATTAGTTTCCGTAGGTTCAATAGCTTAAGTAGCTACTAAGTAGTCGTACGAAGCCTCCGGTTAGTAAGTTAATATAATATATACTCCTTGAGCTCGCTAGGTAACGTATTATTCCTTAATCATAAGGTTTCGATATATAACGCCTCTACTACTTATTATAGTCGTATTCTTAGCTATTACCGGGTAGAGGTTACTATACTAGCGTTCCTACGTAAGGGTGATACTAGTGGAATTAGTGTAAATAATGCCTCCGTTAAACTTAAGGTTATAGTTAGTCGTAAGACATTCGCGCTCCTTAGCTAGGAATTTAGCCTCTAGGAGCTTTAGATACTCTACCTCAGTAAAGTCGTTGTCTCCGAGGAATAGAGTATCGTTAATCTAAAGGCTAACGATTCCAAAGGGACGATTACTATAGAGGAGGTAGGGGTCGTACGTTAATTACTTCATAGCTAGCTTATTCGTATAGTGAGAGTAATAGGTCTTAAACTAGTAGTTTCTGGCTTCTAGTACTCTATAGAGTGGTTTTATGACTTTTAATACTAAACTATCCTCTAGATCTAGCTCTCTCGTAAGCTTAGGAGGTGAGTTAATATAGAAATCGCGATTTAGTAGAGTCGACGATTAGACGTAAGCTTACGATATATCCTATAAATATAGTCCTAAGGTATCTATAGTTATAGTAGTAATATAAAGGATAACTCTCTAGCTAATATATTAAATAGTCGATAATTACGTTAATACTATATATTTTTCACTATTATTATAGGCTTAGATGACTAGTCTCGACTTCTTATACTCCTTTTCTATACCCTTATTCTTAATCTCGTCGACGAAGCAGGAATTAAAGATATATACCCCCTCTAGTACCTGAGATCTAGAATTAACCTCAAATACGCCATTTTCTAGGAGACTAGTGACTTTAGCTTAATAGGAATCGTTATATAAGCTATCATTATTATCTTATAAGAATATCGTTATATTAGGGTACTTACGAGGTTATCCTCTACCGCGCTTTAGTAGGATAGCGGGAGGAATTATATCTATACTACCTTCGCCTTTATTATAGAGTTCGGGATTATAGAGTTTAGGGTCACGTTTAGGTTCATCGTTAATCTTTATATCCCCTTTATAGAATAGTTTTATAGAGGTTAATTAGAAGGTAGTATTACTATATAGTAAAGCTAGTACGTACGACTCTCTGTCTATAGCTATAAGCTTATATAGTCCCTCCTAATTACTCTTCTAGCTAGTATTCCCCTTATACTATACTAGAATAGTCGAATTTAGTATAAGGTCATAGATATTAGTCATAGAGAGTCTATTTCGTGTATTTAGGGCATCGTCGACTTAATACTTAGCTTATAGGTTCTAGATCTCTACTATCGCCTTCTTAAGGGCCGCTAATCGTTAAGAGACTAAAGGTAATAGTAGATTATATTTAGTTAATTGAGGTAGTATACTATAAACTAGGAGAGTAGGAACTATACCACTAATACTTATAATATTATTTAAAGCTTTAAAGGTTATCTATAGTACTATTTCCTTTATAATTCCCTTAACTTTAGCTATAATAATTAGGTAAGCGTGTTAAATTAAGCTATAGTAGCGCTCGATGATTCCTATAGAGTAGTATACTTCTATAGGGACGATTTTCACCTTAGTTCCTATAGTATTCGTAAGTTAAGTGAACTCCTTACTCGTAAACTACTTTCTGGTATCTGTAATAATCTAATTAGGAGGACCTAAATAGGTATTAATCTAGTATAGCTTTAGAGTATCCTAGGTATATATAGTACTAATATTCTAGAGCTAATAGCCCCTATAGTATTTAGTGCCTTCGTCGACTATATAAAGCACGAGCTTCCTAGAGATATAGAAGATATCGACGATAATCGAGAAATTAAAGCTCACGTCATCTCTTAAGTTAAATCTAAATCATCTAGGGGACACTTCATTCTTTAATAGTATTCATAGTACTTTATAAGGTATTCTAGGGCTTCTATATTAATATCATAGCTAGCTTATTCTAGGACGTTCTAGAGCTTACTAACTAATAAATAGCTGAATTAACGGTGTAATCGTCGTAATTTAACCTCTGTGAGAAAGTAGGGATTATAGGTAAAGGACTTAGAAATAAAGCTTTATAATATAGTGTTCTAAAGTAGGAAATAGTGACCGAAATATTATATGATAGGTACGTGACGTCCGGTGAGAGTAACGACGTAATTAGTGAGGTTATTAAAGTAGACTTATAGCTTATCTATATTAGCTAAGCTAAGGAGAAATAGAGTCTTTATAAGTATAATATAGAATCGTACTTACTTAATTAGTATTTCTATTACTATAGATCTAATAGAAGAAGAGGATCCGATACTAAAGTAGACTATAACTTAACCTTTAGTACTCTCGTCGAGAATAAGGCTATCGTTAGTATACTATAGAGCCTTAAACTAATTAAGACTAGTAGTTAAAAACTTAGCTACTCTAGTATTAATTACAACTCTATAAAAGCGTTAAGCGTCGTATCTAGACGTACCTCCTATCGTAAAGGTTTATACGTCTTCTATAGGTATTCTATTAGGTTCTAAGTCTAGCTCTAGGGCGTGATTTTCGCCTATTAATTAGTATATAAATAAGAGCTTTATGAGGTTATTTATAAGGCTATTTACCGTAATTATTAGTAGTTTAGGAGTTCGTATATTAGGGGTTTATATGTCTAAAGTAGTAAAGAGGCTTTTAATAGAAGTGAAGTAGGAATTAGTAGGTTAATCCTCTTCGTCTTCGTTATTCGTATTCGCTAGGAGAGCCTCAAAAGCGTTACCTAATTCATCTTTACTACTCTTAAGTTCTCTCTCGACTTCGCCTATATACTATAAGTAGGTACTATTAAAGCGTTTATTAAAGGTTCGAGAGGTTCATACCTTATTACTAAATTAACTAAGGTTTCTGGCTCTAAATCAGGCCTTTTTAGCCTCTCGTTCCTCTAGTAAGTGTTTCTAGGAGTAGTAGTCTAGCTTCTTATATATAAAGTATAACTTTGTAGTATCCGAATAGTCGTTACGATTACGATTATAGTCGTGGTCACGGGGCTTATAGCTATTCAAGTAGCTATCTCGATTTCCGTAGTTTCGGCTTAAGGATTAATAATCACTGAACTAGTAATTCTAGCTATTTAAGTAGTATCACTAATTAATAAAGAAGGTACTAGAATTAGTCTACTATTCTCTCTTATAAGTAGTAATAGACGACTAGAGCTTATTAATAAGCTAGGCGAGATCTAGAGGAGGGTCTAATATAGTATATCTATAAGCTTAAACGCCTTAGTAAGTAGTAACGACCTGTCACGGCGGGATCAATGCAATGGTCGAGGCTCAAGGTTCAAAGAATCTCGTGTATTGAAAATACTAAGCTAAGGGGCAAAGAAGGGAGGAGTCCCTCGACCTTTAAGAGAGTCTTGCCAAGATCCCTAGCTTAGTCCCGCGTTTCGCCCCTAGCCCCTGATACCTAGCCCCTGGCGGATTATGTGGAGGTGCCAGCCGTCACACGACCTTATTATATAGGAATTTAGTACTTCGTAGGGCGAGTATAAGGCTATATTATAGTTAATAAAGCTCGTTAATTAGTATCTAAATAACCTTAAATATACTCTTTTTAGGGTATTTAGTAGTCATAGTAGTTAGATTAATAGTATTCTATTTATCTAGGTTTATATAGTAGTATCCGGGTCCCTTAAAGAAGTTATGGATACTTATATAAGCGTTATTAAATAAGCGGTAGGATAGTAGGTTACTATAGAAGTAGTCTTGGGCTAGTCCCTTTAGTATAGTAGGAAAGGCTCTTATATATACTCTAAGGGAGAGTTTTATATATTAATAGATATCGTAGAAGATAACGAGTTTATAGTTAAAGTTACTATTAGAACTATTATACTTCTATTCCTTTATATAGATCTTAGCTACTTCTACGACGAGTCTAGTAGCTAAACCTGATTAGGTGATATTTGGGTCTGGTAGAGGTGGTAGAGGTAGTGGTAGAAATACCGGTGTGTTTACTAGTAGGAATAGTAGTATACCTATATTTACTACTCTAGGGGTATTTGTAGGTACTATACCTATATGATCTAGTAGAGGTATAGGATACTATAGAAGTAGGGGTAGTAGAGGAGGAGGAGGAGTAGTTAGAGGAGGAGGAGGTGGAATTATAGGAGGTGGTAGAAGGGGTATAGTAGGTCGAGGTTATAGGCGCTTATTCTCTATAGTAGTAATAAAGGCTAAATGAATTAGTCCCTTTACGAGATCTACTTCTGCCTTAAGTATATCCTCCTATACTTATATATATAGTTCTTTCTCTCTTAGGATAACTAATAAGGTATAAGCTATTAAGGTAGTACCCTTATTCTATTAAATACGTACTCCGCTATATCGAAGGACTTTATATAGACGTTAGAGTTCTATGAAGTCGAGTCTATTAAAGTCGGCTCAGGAGGTGAAGTCCTTAAAGTTATATCTAAATAGCTCCTATAGGTTATTATTAATTATCTTATAGAGGTAGTAGAGATATAGCTTAGTATTTACGAATTTAGTGAGATCTTTATCTATAGCCTTAGCTACGACGATTCTGGGTCTCTATTTTCGTACTAGCTCTCTATAGTTATCTCGGCTATTATTAGATATAGAGGAGGGAATAGGATTCGATTTAATTAATCCAGAGAGGATATTATCTACTATACTAGTAGTGGTTCCCTAGGCTTATACCTAGTCCAAAGTATAGTAATTCGTAAAGAGGTAATTCGTAAAGAGGGTAGTTCGGGTGATTCGTAAAGGTAGTTATAGGAGGTAGTTACTAGAAATTGAGAAATTTCAGGAGCGAAATATCTCGATTTCCGGAAAAGAGGTTCTAAAAATCAGAGTTTCTAGGGGTTTAGGTAATCGTAAAAAGACGTAAAGAAGGTCGTGAAAATAGTTAAATAGCTAACTATTTATTAATTAGTAAGAAATAGTATCTTTCCTCCCTATAGAACTAAATTATAGGTAAAGTAGTTAATAGTATTTCCCCTCTTTAACTTAAATAATAGCTTTACCCCTAAAGAACTAAATCTTAAGTAAGCATAGCTTAATCCTTCCTAATCTATATATATAAACTAATTAGTATCGATTCACTAGTAACACGTAGTACCGTCACGTAGGCGTGGAATGCTAATTACATCGGTTAGTAAAGTTATTTTATTCTAGTAAGTAGGGATTATAGTATCAAGGTTCTAATATATGATCCCTAAATACACTAAGACTAATTAGTACTAGTATCTAGTATATCCTGTTTCCTATATATCCCATATCCCATATCCTATATATAGGAAATCATATAACGCAAATCACATAACCTTCGGGAAACTGGTTATACTAATAATAAGCTTAATAAATATAATAAAATAAAAAAGATTATTATTATTATCTATTATATTTATTAATATATAAATATAATTTATAAAAATAAAGCTTAATTAACTGTTTTGATCTATACGAAGTAAATTCAGTCTAATGAATGATCCTGAGGTTATTTGGGGACGTACTAGCTTGTTCAAGTTCGTACCAAATCTTAATTATATCTGCTGTGTCGGATTCATCACCTGTTGGGCCTTCTACGTGCCCTTGCTTCAAGTTAGGAGCGTTTGGCAAATATGAAGTGGTGCATGTGTAACTCAGCCAAGCTGTATGCACAGATCTTTGAGAGATCGCCACTAGCCTGCCACTAGAACCCCTACTCAAAATGTTGAAGTATTCGGTCTGGAAGTATTCGGTCTGACCACCCTGTTTTCTCTCAGGTAACTCTCCTGCAAGGCGATGCAGCTAAAACGATGCTGGAGGAGAAATTGTGGTACGATCACCATCTGATCATGTTTCGATTGTAATCTAATTTTCCGATTAGACGTTCGCATTTATGATGAGGTTCTCCTTACGTGTTCTTCACATGCCACATCCGATGCACAATCACAAATCATAGGCGCTAAGCATGCCATTAATGCAAGTCATAGCGAATGAAGCTGTCATGTCATTGATAGTACTTATTATACGTTGCAGTCTGCGGTGCTCTCCGCTGCGAAGGAAGGCGACAGATTTTCAAACCAATAATACACAGTTCGATCTGCATCGGGCTCGAAATGTGAACGTAAGCCCAGCAGTTGTTTATAGTTCTACCGGGTTCATCTATCATTATCAGATTTTCGGTTCCAATATACGTGCTGGTTCCTTAAGTTTGGAAACAGCGACCATATTCAATACACAATTTTCGATCACAAATATTTACCCACATCTTGCCGCAATCTCGAACGACCATGGTTAACATGGCTAGCCAACTGCCATTCCTACGTAGCCTTTTATTTTTAATCTACATGATTACAGGCAAGTGCTATTAAAGACTCGTTCTGGAGAGCCTGTTTAACTGGTTCTATAGGGGTTGTCATTTTGTTACCACATCAACAAGTCCGTGCCGTCAAGGTGGATTTTATTCCCCGCGAAATGCCTTGGAAACGAGCTACAACCGGTTATGCCCCATCAACTGTACAATGTCCCCCAGTCTTGCCCACAATAAGAGCTGCGACAACACTTTCTGTCAACGAAACATCTTGGTTAAAAGTGAGGCAACCAAATACAGTCTGGGCACTGCGGGACTTTCTAAGCCGTGCCAACATAACTGGATTGGATACTAACGCCTATATCGGCGACGGTACCAATAAAACTATTCTGCCAAATATTGGCATCGCCATATCAGGGGGAGGATATAGAGCCATGTTGAATAGTGCAGGTGCTATCGCAGCATTCGACAATCGAACGACGAATTCCACCGGTCGAGGCCAGTTGGGAGGAATTCTTCAAGCCTCCACGTATGTCAGCGGTTTGTCTGGCGGAAGCTGGCTACTTGGAAGCCTCTATGCACAGAACTTTCCTTCTGTGCAGGAGGTAATTATGGGAGCTTCCAGTGATCTCGGTACATTGTGGCAATTTGGCGACTCTATTCTAGAAGGTACACGACCCCACAGCAAACTATATGACCATTCCTATAACTTATGTAGGCCCAGCTGAGTTGTCCGTCACTCAGTACTACAATAGTATCTTTGACGAAGTGAATGGAAAAGAAGCGGCAGGATTCAATACGACGATCACAGATTATTGGGGGCGTGGTTTATCCTATCAACTTATCAACGCAAGTAACGGTGGTCCAAGTGCGAATATGATACTCAAGGATAGCTATCACTTGCTAACGTACCATAGGTGAAACATTCTCCTCTATTGGCAATGACCCACAATTCTTAGCTGCGAATACTCCAATGCCAATTATCATCGCTGACGAAAGAGCTCCCGGCCAACTAATGATCCCGAGCAATGCTACGATATTTGAGTTCAATCCATGGGAATTGGGAAGTTACGATCCTACGACTCAAGCATTTGCACCTCTCAAATTCGTTGGCTCAAATTTCAGTGGAGGTACACTCTTAGACCGCGAAACATGCATCGCAGGCTTCGATAATACTGGTTTTGTCATCGGAACGTCATCATCACTTTTTAACACGTTTTACCTCCAAATCAACAACACGGATGCCCCACAACGAGTAAAAGACCGGATTAGTCAAATGCTCTTGGAAATTGGTCAGGAAAATAACGACATCTCCGACTGGCCAAACCCGTTTTACGGCTTTCATAACAAGACGAACGTAAACGCTGCAAGCAAAACTTTATCTCTCGTGGATGGCGGAGAAGATCTTCAGAACATACCATTTCACCCTCTCATTCAACCTTTACGCCACGTCGATGTTATATTCGCAGTTGATGGTTCAGCTGATACATCCGCACCTGGCGCGAATTGGCCAAACGGCACGGCCGTCGTTGCAACGTACCGCCGATCATTATTTGATTCGAGCAATGTTGGATTTCCTTCAGTTCCAGATCAAAACACGTTTATCAACTTGGGTTTCAACACCCGTCCAACATTCTTTGGATGCAATGCTTCAAACTTGACGGAACCCAGTCCTCTGATAGTCTACCTTCCAAACGCACCATACAGCTACAGCTCGAACGTGTCGACGTTTGATATCAGCTACAACAATTCGGAACGCAATTCAATCATCCAAAACGGTTACAACGTTGCCACAATAGGTAACAGCACGCTTGATCTTCAGTGGCCTACTTGTGTAGGCTGCGCAATCCTGTTGAGAAGCTTCAATCGAACTAGGACCGCCATTCCCGGCGTCTGTACTCAATGCTTCAACATGTACTGTTGGAATGGTACCGTAAACTCGACTGCCCCGGTTCCATACCAACCAACACACCTCCTTAAGTCGAATGGTAGCGCGAGTCTCCTGAGCCCGGTCTCATTTGCTATAGCCATGGTATTAGGGGCGTGGTTGATTTTGTTCACGTAATTGACTTCTCAAGCGTTACTGTTTCCGATTCTTGTCCTTTCGCACTTGTGTCTCCTTTATCACTAGGGTTCCACGCGTACAATTGTATGCATGTGTAGTTAATCGCAGAAACCAAGAGATTTCATGAAACTCCATATGTAAATATTGAATAGGATATAATGGTAGAAACACCACTGTGATTCAGCTGCACAGGGTGACTGGAGCCCCGAAATCTCAGCCACAGGGTCTGTAATTCAGGGCCGAAGGAGCTGAAGCCTAATTTACAGCTCCTGTTTTAAAGAACTAAATGCCTACAATCCTGTGCATACAAGCTCCCGATCATTGCAAAATTGGCAGCTGAATCAATAGGTTCAATATCATTTGCACCGTATTTTGGGCCGAGCGCAACAATGTCTTTATTTCCAACAATTTTCAGTGATACAAGCGGGTTATACCACAGGGACTGATACCCTAATGCACTTGTAGAGTCGAAAAACGTAATTTTGAAAGTCGGTTCAATTTCCACACATCTTGGAGTGAAAGATGTCGGCTGGGTGCGAGGCCGAATATGTAAGTAAGTGAGGTTGTCAATAAACTACAAATAAATTGGGAGGCAGTCTGGGTCTCGGCGCATAATAGTCGAAAAGGCAGTCAATCAAATACAAGGGAGTATCAAAATGTGTGAAATGCATATGATCAGTATGATGAAGCAGGAGTACTTGAATATACACTGACGCTATTACAGAGGGTCGGGGTACCATGGTTTCACAGAATATCCTCCTCCACCACCTTGACATCAACGGCCATTCCCCAACCATCCTCTCCCCCGATCCAATTCTTCCTCTTTCCCACTTTATGCATTATGCCTACATGATCTTCCAATGCCTCCTTCAACTTTGCCGGATCTCGCCTGACCTTCTGGATAGTCCAGGTCACCTCCAAGCCTTGCTTATCCTTCCTCTTGCCGAGATTGCTCGCCCACGCAGCTGAAAGCACTACTCGGGGCTTTGCCTCATCGACTACACCAGCGGGATATATTTTACTGATGAGAAGACCCAATTTGCCGACATATCGTGTCCACCATACTTCCTCTGGAGTTAGGAGCTGGCGGAGGCTATTTTTGAAATCGACCTCTCGTGGAGGCAATTCGCCCTCGTATCGCTCTTCGAGCAGAAGGGCGAGGCGGGCCCGGTCCGAATGGGAGACACCATGTGTTGAGGACATTATTCCGGTACTAGTACTATATAAAGCCGCGGTGGAGGCCGATTCTTTGGACATTATCGAGTGTACATAGAGAGTCTGGACGAAGCTGCCAATGACCTGACTGCTTATCGATTCGGGGAACCTTTTTGAACTCGTCTGTGAATGCTTAGGGATGCCGGATATAAGGAGGTTGAGAATTGCATCTCCGGATGGCGGTGCGAAGCGCATGGTGGCGACCTCGAGGGGGTCCTGTCTCCGTATGCTGGGCAAAAGTTCCTGGAATAGGACTCCTTCGCGTACCCCGCCTTGGCAGAAATGAGCTTCTTTGATGCCGTGCGGTATTGCTTCGGCGAGCACATTGACTAGGAATGCGACGGCGGGTACTTGAATACGACGTCGATCCGAGACGCGGAAGATTTCGCATGCATTACGCGCGACATCCTTCAGCACCTTTGTGTCCTCGAATTGCTCTTTTTGGGCGGAAAATCCGTTGATTAGAGAGATGGGGTAGTGCCGGCCATGCACTTGGTTGACGTAGAGTAGCAAGTAGCCCCAGCCGCGAAAACCTCCGCCCGAAAGATATAATGGGAATCCATCTTCTCTCTGGGCTCGTTCAACTAGCTCTTGGGGGACTTGCAGGTGATTGTAAGCATCGACAAAGTTGGCCACCATCTCCTTACGAAACTCTGCCACGGCTTCGTCGGCCTCCTTCTTGCTTTTCCCTTCTTTCAATTCGGCCAGCTTCCGCGTTAGAGCCGCCGCCCCGTAGGGAAAGCTGAATGAGCCTTTGGGGCTAAGGCGAATATTGCCGCTTTGGGAGATCAACCATGTAATCTGCGCGCTCCCGCCACCCAGGTCCATGGCCAGCCCTTGAATATCCGAGAAGCCGCTCGCTATTCCTAGCGCGCCAATCCTGCCCTCCTCTTCTTTGAACAGCAGGTCTACGCTGAGCCCAGTGCTTACTTTGATCGCCTGAAGGAACTCGTCGGAATTGATAGCAGTTCGCGTCGCCTCAGTGGCGATAACGCGAATGCAGTTGTCGGAAACGCTAAGCTCCTTGCAGATGATTTGGAAGCGTAGAAGAGCAGCGATGACGGCTTCTATGATGGGCGGTGGAATGGGAACGCGAACGCCCGTCCTGGGATCGAATTGTGCGTCGTAGAGGGAAATATCGACACGATTGACATAAAGAGTGGGAAGAATGCGAGCAGTAGGAGGCGCGAGGTTCGACACCGAGAAACGTATGCCGTTACTAGAAATCGCCGAGTTAGAGTCGATTGCTTGTTCTATTAAAGAGGGGGTTTTCGGAGAGGGTGGTTGCGCTGGCGGTGGAATTTCTGGCCATGGATTGATTCAAGAGGCCCCTGAACGGGAAAATGATAGATAGTTACCTGCCCATATCAACGACACCACGCAAGTAATCACACCGTTCCTCAGACTGTAATCCCAACCCCACTCCATTGACTGCAGGGCCCCATTGAAGATCAAGCGAAATATCCGGAGCACCCCCCATTGCAGGATATTTAGAAGACCTAATGGTTTTTTTGTTTGGAAGCCAAGTAGAATTGATCTTTTGTACGAATGGTGAGTCCGCGAAGAGTCTTTTGGAGAGCAATTGGATGGATGGAGCACAAGGCGCTTTCCATGATGCAGAGAAAGTTGGCCGGCAACTGCGGACACGCCCTACCTTGGACTATGGGGCATCGAGATGGGGTCGAGATGGGGGTGGAGGTAGCATGAGGCGGGTGGGAGCGCCGACCGCACTCTCGTCCTGGACAGCAGTGGTGGGGCACGCACGCCCATGCACGTCCACCCATGCACGTCGTGAGAATTGAGTTTGTTGTTGCGTGCATCGAGATCGGCCGATGCATGGATGGTGTGCACACACGTAAGCGACCTTTGTTACTGAATGAAGCCGGCAACGGTTCGCGAACCCGCGGGCAGCCGCTCTACCAATCATAATCCCGATCCCCGGCGGATTGAGCGCCACGGATAGGGAGTCCCCGCCTGTTCCCCTGCGCCAAGGCGGCACTTAATTTTCGGCAGCCGGCACACACACAAACGTCCTCCACCCAAACGTCCACTTCCTCACACGACTATCACATGCCTCGTCCCTCTACTGTACACAAGCAGCATCGTAGGATAATCATACCACTTGGAATGTTGAGCTAGACGAGGGAGCCATACTCCGTACAGGGGTCAAGACAGGTTAAGTTACGTCTTGATATATGCCCGCCACAAGCCTCGTCCCTCTGCACAAGCAGCATATCAGATAATCTCACCACTCAGATTATTAAGCCAGACTACTGTAGGAAGGTGGTAACCGTAACGCAAAGTCTTGCAAGCTGCACCAGTGAGCGCCAAGCCGCAGGACGCCACATAGGCTTGGCACAGCAACCACTGTTCGGGGTTTGATAGCCTGAAGGAAAAGGGGCTGAATTTTAGCACTGTGAGGCCTGTAAGGCCCCATAATTACAGCGCCCTCTCGCTGCCGTGGTGGTGCCACCCTGGTTAATTTGGGGAGATGTGGCGTCGACCCTGGCAATTTCGAAACTTATCGCCATGTCCTCCAGACAGCAGAAAATACGGTGGAATACCAGTTTTTCTGGCTGCTTTAACATGCTAAACTCTGACGTGCTACACTCCGATTTCTTCTAGCCAAGTGCAAAATCGGCTGACAAGATCCAGGCCGACTTCTCGCCAATTAAATATAACGTACGTGGAAGTGTTTCAATATGATGACAACAGCAAGCATTTGTTCGTCCAATGAGTTCAATGTGTTAACTCGAAGCACTGTTATAATTTCTCTTGAATCAAACCAACGAAGAGCTTCACCTGGATTCACGCTCGCAATACGTTGACAATAGTAGATGGACATGGAACTCCCGATTTCTATACTTGCAGGCGAATATGGTGTGTGGGCATCGAAATCCGAAACAACAGGAGGCGGTAATAAGGTCTTCTTGCAGTATTCGATTAGTGGGCTTGATCAATACGATCCAATCATCCATCATTGGGATAATCCGTATTTTGGAAGAAACAACCGTCAAATAAGTAGAGTGCCTGATGAATTTGAACTCAAGGTGTCTCGGAGGCGAAGGGGTCCATGCAAACGTTGCATATGTCTTTAGATCGTGACATATGTCTAATATCTCTCTAAACAGGTCTATAGGTTAAAAAAAATTAACACTTCCTAGTATCCGGCTTAAATTTGTCGTAGGGATGTGCTTGATTTTACAGTTGAGGTGGGGAGAATCACAAGTGCATAATATGTCCGTGTATGGAAAAACAAGGCCTCATTTTGCTTCTGTCTGGCAAGGAGAATTGTAAAACTATAGCATAAGAACAAGATTAATGAGAAATGGCATTGTTTTCCTTGGGTCCAGTCACATTTTTGCTGTAGCCTCCAATCTCACTTATCTGAAACTTGGAAGACTCATAAGGCGACACCATCTTCTCAAGCCCCTTTCTTAGCACCACTGTAAGCCCCTGGAGGATCCATTCCGCTTCATTTGCACTTAGTAGTGGACTTGCCTGGCCCAACCAGCTGGTCTCCTGTGGCTTTGCATATTCACGACTTCCATCAATGTTTCCCTCGCGATCTGGTGGCTTGTCTTTGGTTCTATTAATTCCTATTCACTCCTTTCTGGGGTCAGCCAGGCCCACTTACCCATGCTAATCAAGCTCAAGTAGTATATCCATTCATCGTATCCATACTGCTTTTGTGGAAATACTTTAATCTCTTCTAGGACCTTGCAAAGTTCCTTCGGAATGATGTGGAAGTAGAAATAAACATCTCGCTCAGCAATGTGATCGACTTCTTTCTTTTTCATCCTTCCTTTTGTGCTGCTTTTTTGATGCCCGTTGTCTGGGTTCGTGGCTAGATATGTATATATGAGGATTCAATTATTCCAATTTCGAGACGAAAGGATGCTCCTTACTTGATACACAAGCTCCTACGGGGATCCGATCTCTAGTTAACTTGAGATACCAGGACTTAACCACTTTCTTTAAACCATCTTGCCCTGGAAATACCGTTAACGACCCGATGAGAAGTACAAAGCCTTGGAACTCTTTAATAATAGTGTCCGCTGAATTGCCGATTGTAATTGTAATAATCGGAATAGCGAACAAAGTCCAGAGGACGAAAATCGGTTTGGCTGAGTTCGTCGTTGGTGTAAAGTCCCCGTATCCAATTGTGAGAAGTGCCCCGGAAGTGAAATAAACCGATATGAGGAAGGTCCATTCGTTTTCTCTCTCTGCCACTGCGAAAACTACGGCACTAACCAACCATAGGATTAAAGTCGCGAGAACTGAGAATGTCAAAGCCATCCATCTACATTTCCTTGCAGTAGTTTGCTGCAACTTTCGCATGACGTTAAATTCGTATTCATTCTGACTTCTCCATGGATGTGTCTTTTGTAACTTCTTGCTTGCTGATACTCCATCTCGAAGGATCCGAACCCCTATCCTTTCAATTTGTCTCTTGAGAGCTTGCTCTTGTATTCCCTTCTTCGCGGTCTTCAGGACTTCACCAATAGAATTTACCATCAAACCTACTATTGTTACCCCGCTAACAGCGTAGGGAATGAATAGCAAACGTCCTAGATTCGTTTTCGGCGTGAGGTCACCCCCGAGACCTATCGTTAGGAGCGTGAAGTCTGCCCAGAATACCGCATCTAGGAATTGCCAACCCTCGATTGTCGAGAAAAGGAGCGCCCCAAGAAGGAGGTAGATCATCAACCCCAATTGTTGTAGAAGGAGAGTCCGTTCCATTTTTCCGATCCGGAATTTCTTCGTATAATACTTCTTGTACGCACCGACAAAAACAAAGGTCATAACCACAGAAATGAAGAAATACAGCCCCGATGCTATAATCGCGTAATAAAATCCTTGCGTAAAAACGTATCCGCCAGGCCGTTGGGTTCGAGGATTATTGAGAGCGTAAACAATAATTAAAACAACAAAGACTAGAGAAGATAACGACCACCCAATAATTATAGTCGCTTGCGCCAAGAAGAAAGAAATTCGACCACTCAAATTTAAGAATAACACCAAGTTTGATATCAGGCCGCATCCAAAACATATTGAAGTAATTGCAATAAGCCTATTAAAGTTAAGTAGATATTACTGCTCGAATGCTGGTCAAGAGTTGCAGGAGATTTTACATACCATGGCGGGTTTTTGATTCCTTGAACTTCATCTTGTAAGTCCTGGGTAGGCCTATATTCTCTCCAATCCTGTACAAGAGAACATATACAAAAGCCGTTTGCTATTATACCAAAAACACCCGCGATTAAAGGGCATATTTTCGATACGAGCCACCATTTGCTACAACCCCAAGTAAGCCAAGTTCTCCTAATTACCATATGAAGTCAATATACCGGTGCTGTGATTCTCGGCCATTGTGTTGTTCCTGTTGTTGAGGCCCAAGAGAGGTTGGTTCGTCATCCGGCGCGGCAGCCGTTGCACACGAATTTTGGTTCATCTCTCGTATCGGATTTTGACCATAAATAATTGGGGAAACTCTTTTGATCGGGCAAAATGGAGGAATGTCGGATAACTGAATCAGCAGTACTTTGTTGTCTCTTCACGGCACAGACGTTCAGTAGTAAACAATTACATATGTCTATTGGGAAAACTCGGAGGAGATGTGAGCATCAGCGAGGCTTAACTTCATTTAGTAAGGGCGACGAACAAGTATCAATATCTGTTTCTGGAAAATTTGCCATCCCCATAAAAACTCGTTATTTCAGCGAGGGATTTTATGCTTGACTCATGCATATTCCCAAGGTTCGAGATTGAATGTATACTTGTACTATCCCCTCCTTGAACAAAGCGGGGTATCACCAGTTCGATAACAGCACACGGCCATAGACCAAGGGGGGAGTCTAGCCGGCCAGGACTCTCCAAATCATCAGAGATTTCCTAATCTCGGCGTGGTGTTATCTAACTGGTGATACCCCGCTTTGTTCAAGGAGGGGATAGTCAGCATTGCATCCTTGCTAAATGCTGTCCGTTCACCTAATTGTTTGATAATCTCCTGACAATTCCCTACAGTAGCAATTGCCATGATCTCTTCCACCTAGTGTCCAATAAAGTGGGGAAATTTTTGTGGCGTTGATTTGTGTTGGATTGGGACCCCAAAATCGCATGTGATGTTTGATGATCAATCCCCTGACGATGAAGTTGTCTATCTTCTGCCCGATATCATTATATCAGGAACATAAAAACGCCACTTTTACGCATCGCCATTATTCTAATGGAATAAATGTAAATGAAGACATGGTGATATTTAGTTTAAAAAGTGAAAAATCGCAGAACCAGGACAGATAACTGGCTCTATATAGACTTATTTAATACTTGGTCACAATCACTTGATTATTTATTTGCATTTATATCTCCTTTATAATATTGTCCCTTTAATTCTCAGTCATGTAATGCCAATATACAAGATCATGTAGGCCGGTTAGAAGCTTACGCGCTTCCCCGAACGGGCAATTTTAGTCCATGCAAAACATTCTATCTTTTGAAAAGCAGACCGGCCTGGATTCTCAGCTGATGTAACTGAACGCGGTCTCGCATGTGAGATCAAGCAATGCCTGCAGAGCAGCTGAGGCTTGGACATGGTGATGGCGCGAGATAAATTTTGGACTCAGCTAACCGGTTTTCGAATCGCAACTTAAATAGTGCGCATATCGCCCCCAACACGATTTCTACAATCATCAGCCATTATTATCTTTCCCTCAACATTTACAGAATCCATATTGAAAATGGGTACCGCTTCTAAAGTCGTATCAGTCGCCTTCCGCATCGGAGAGTTGATTTGCGCTTGTATTGTGCTTGGTATCATCAGCAGATTTTTATATCTTTTGGATTTGGCCAATGCACATGTCGAATCAAAAATTATTTACGCTGAAGTAATAGCTGGAATAAGTGTAGCTGCTTCCATCATCCTTCTGCCGCCCTTTTTGTATTCATTCTGGGCATTTCCTTTCGATTGCGCCATCTTTATCTGCTGGATGGTTGCGTTTGGTCTGCTCAATAACGTAAGCGCTCCCATTCACCTATTACCTATCGATCCCCCCCCCCCCCCCCTTTTTTTTTTGATTATCATGGGCACCTAAAGGGAATGTATCATTCATAGTTTGAAATTTCTTCAAAGCAACAGAAATGTTAATATCGATATAGCTAAGTGGAGCTCACACTTGTTCGTCCTATTGGTATACGAACTATTGGGGTTATTACTGGGGACGATTTTGGCACCACCCCCATCCTACATATACTCTGGTCGGGGGCGTGGGGTGTGGGCCATGGAGAAGCGTTCTTGCTTTTAGTTTTATCGGGGGATTCTGTTGGCTCGTTAATTCATTTCTTGTAAGTATTTGGCCTACGACCCCCTTCCCTCCCTCCCCCTTTTATATATTTATCAGAGCAAACACATTGAATGCTAATTATTTGGAAGGGACTTTATGTTATTTTTACGAAGTGGGATGATAAGAAACACTTGAATGAGAAGAGCGGAACAACAATGGAAGTAAGTGCTCGATTTTATTACAAAAACAATATCAGTCCAAAGCTATGGTGATAGATATCAATAGAACAATTTCTAGTAGACGAAACTAACAGTTGTTTATAGGCTCTCCACAGAGAAACCGGCCAGACTCAGGCTCAGACTCCTGCTGATATTGAAGCTGTGGCGTAAAGCCACTACGGCTCTTTGTGGTAGCTTGGAATATTAATGCTCGGAAGTTTGAAATTTGGATGGTTTGGAAATTGGGAGGCGTTGGGTATGGAACTTTCTTAGTGTTGTCATCAGGCAGGCCGGTCTTGT
The DNA here is from genome assembly GCA_021399475.1 of Hyaloscypha finlandica. Taxonomy (NCBI): domain Eukaryota; kingdom Fungi; phylum Ascomycota; class Leotiomycetes; order Helotiales; family Hyaloscyphaceae; genus Hyaloscypha; species Hyaloscypha finlandica. Next base: position 21,815 of record JAJTUR010000167.1, read on the forward strand.
TGCGATAGTTAGTCTAGTCTAGCTCCCTTCATACGAATCGCATCAGTCAAACAAGGAATATTCGATGTAAGGTCTCATTTTGTGCTTCGCTTTTGGAGTGTTGGCATACGACCGGCTCGATCAAAGATGAAATGTGCAGATTGGATCAATATGAAATAAGATATAATATGACAACTGTGAAGACCAATTTTGTTCATAAGTAACGTCCATCCCTGCGTGGCGGAAAACCCTACGTGCCGGAACGACTTCATAGGTTATGGGTCTCAAATCTCTACCACATAAATATATAAAGTTATAATTAGTTTGCTATTATTCCTTAGCTATTTCTCTACAAGTGTTCGGTTTTCAGTAAGAAAATACTATAGTTGTGGTCATGTTATTAATTGTCTCGTTAATGGCATTAAAAGCCCATTCTACTATTCCCCCCTGCTCTATTATAACTATTGGCCTGTCTCCAAATTTCGGGACCGTAGTACGAAGCTCCTATTAAGAAAGAATATAGTCTAAAGTTTAAAGACACAGAGCGGAAGGAAACCTTTATACCGGATTTATCCGGACAAAGTGGGAGGAGGTACATAATACGCCAAGAATCTTAATAAGCGAAGGAGGTGCTTATATACAGTTACGCTAAATTAATCGTATTATATTGCATTTTATACGAAACTCACGTGAAGTGTAGTATTAAAACTCACGTGAGGTGTGGCGTTATTCTAGAAGTTTCCATGAGCAGCCACGTACGTGTCTGCTTCTGCACCTGCCACTCAGTCGTCCCAATCCCCATCACCATCTCCATGTAAGGTACGGAGGTAATGCCTTATGAGCGACCGCGCCAGTAAAGCCCTTGCAGAGGCCTCCCTGCCGGGAGAGCCTCGAACATACGATGCCAGATCGAAACGCAGTGGAGTCCCTCTGACCACCCTTTACTATCGTGAGCATGGGCGGCCCTCGAAAGAAGAGAAGGCCCAGGGCCAACAGTACCTCACTCCGTCGGAGGAGAAAGCCCTCGAAAAGTATTTGAAACTAATGGCTGACCTCGGGAACCCTGTGCGAATCAAGTGCCTACCTGCCCTCGCCTTCAGTATCGCCCGCCAGCGTTCGACGAATAAAGCAGCCAAGCCTCCGGGCAAGAACTGGCCTCGGGGCTTCCAGAGGCGTTATCCAGCACTCAAATCACGACGAGTAAGGGCGATGGCCTAGGAACGCCACGAGAATAACATCTATAATAAGATAATACATTGGTTTGAGGTGATCAGAGAGGTATTACAAGACCCGGCCATCCTCGCCGAGAATGTCTATAATATGGACGAGACTGGAGTCATACTGTGCATGCTTGGCTCTATCCAGGTCCTTGTAAGTAAGGACGATCCGCGAGACTATAGAGGCGCAGGCGTCAAGCGCACGATGGTTACCGCCATCGAGTGCATAAGTGCAAACGGTAGGTCTTTGCGACCAATGATTATCTGGCCAGCCACTACCCATCGAAGCAACTAGACTCGTTCCCCACCCCTGGATGGCACTATGCCTGCTCCGAATCTGGGTATACCGACTCCAAGATTAGCTTGGAGTGGCTCAAGCGCGTGTTTAATCCCCAAACGAGAGGATAGGCTAACCAGAAACCCCGGGTACTGATTTGTGACGGTTTCGGGACGCACGAGACCCTCGAAGCCTTGGAGTTATGCTTCGAAAACAACATCATCCTGTGTCGCCTCCCCTCTCACACCTCCCACAAGCTCCAGCCCTGTGACGTCGGAGTGTTTGCGTCCTTGAAGGCAGCCTACCGCGACGAGGCTAATAGGCTGTTTCGAGGAGGTACTAATATAGTCGGCAAGCAACATTTCACCTCCCTGTATAGCCCTGCAAGGGAGAAGGCGTTTACGAAGAGAAATATCATAGCCGGATGGGCAGCCTATGGTTTGTTTCCGTTCAACCCAGACAGAGTCCTTAGGGTGACACCAAAGCCCCCCGCTCAACCAACTATTCCGAGGGCCGATGAGATACAAGTGGGTACGTATTATCAAGACGACATACCGCCAACGCCTATGACGCCAGTGTCAGTAGGAGGTCTGGCGTCGCTGCAGAATCTGATCAAACAGGATGCTCATACGCTGAATGAGGCGAGTATACAACGCCTAGAGAGGCATGTGCAGAAGCTTGCCCATGCCGCCCAGATATCCTTTGCCGAACGTGCCCTCCTCCATGATCAAAATCAGATACTGACCAAAATGAACAACGAAGCAAAGGTTCGCCGCTCCACTAGGTCAGTCGTACTCGGGAAGGCGAAGGTAATGAGCTTTGAGGACATCGAGGTGGCACGAGCAGCGCGTGCTGCGAAGGACGTCATCAAGGGCAAGGGGAAACGTGGTCGGAAGCGTAAGAGTGCTGCGCTAGAGGCAGATGAGCTAGAGGCAGCAGAGCCAGAGCCAGAGCCAGAAGCAGTGCGTGCTGCGAAGGTCATCAAGGGCAAAGGGAAACGTGGTCGGAAGCGGAAGAGCACTGCGCTGGAGGCAGATGAGCCAGAGACAGAGGCAGAGCCAGAAGTGGCGCGTGCTGGGAAAGAAGCCATAAATGGCAGGGGAAAGCGTGGTCGGAAGCGTGAGAGTGCTGCGCCAGAGGCAGATGAGCATGAGCCAGAGCCAGAGCCAGAAGTGGCGCGGATGATCGAAGCGCCAGTGCTATGGAGGGCACCAGTTGCGCGGATGATATGAGACTATTACACGAAAGAATAGAGAATCGTTTCTCATTTCCTTTAGTTCGGATTTGGTTTTTGGAGACAGGAAATCGGATACAATTAATATTTGTAGTATTCTCGGCGTAATAGAAGAAGATGGAGTTATGGTTCGCCTGCAAGTCATTAGCAAGCAGTCTTTGTATCGAGGCCAGACTCTTAACTTAAATCTTTGACACCAGTTCGCAGCTGCGCCTCGGAGGAGTGTTCCACCTCCTGCCAGTTGACAGCGCTGTGGGCGGCACCAAGCACTGCGGTCGTCTTGGTTGCGAGGCATGTGACGATACTTGTCTCCATACACTGTCTGCCCGGTATCGCGGAGCCGTACGACCTAGTGGAAACATCGTGCCTGCTACGAGTTGGTTCCGCTAGCAAACGTAACGATCTCACGAACAAGACCAAAGCATGTTTCGTCTGAGAAATCTACACCACCACGGCCTGCTTGTTGCCCGATGTAGTACTATTTCAACAGTCCAAACCTTCGCCAGCTCGCGACGTCCTATCCATGTGTGTGTGTGTGTGTGTGTGTGTGTGTGTGTGTGGTGCAGGTGCGCCCAGAAGTTCGACTTGCACGTACTCTCTGATGGTGACAGAAACCGCGCGAATGGCTGGTACCCTTGAAACACCTTCGTTAGGACTGCTGCTTCCGCTGCCTGACTTCATTGATACTGTACTGACCTAAAATATTGGAATGATCCTGAGTGGCTGTTCTTCCACTTTGGTAGTTCTGGCATATCTCGCAAGGGGCGAGGCCTTGATCCAGAACTGCCGAGGTTGGCCCCTACTTGTCCTTCACCATTAAGTGCTTCTGCACCCAGCGCTTGCAACGGTCGCACGTCTCTAACTTACATGTCAGCGACAACAAGTTATGGCCCAACCACGCATGAGGGTTGAGTGGCGTAGACAGCCAATCATAGGGCTTCTGCAGTGAATCCATAGCGCGTGGCTGGCTTTGTGCGCACGCTTGCGGCGATGAACAACGATGCCACTATTCCCGCGAGGCTACGGTCAGCTGAGTCGGTTTGACCGCCAGCCTTCAATCCAACATCCTCTTACGACTTGACAACCACTTCGCATATATGCCAATCTAGCGACTCAACATTCACCAACAATCCTCTTCTCTTACCGCGCCTCGAATCTTGGTCGAATAATGCGCCTACTTCAATACAACGACGGCGAGCTCAGCCTGACCACGTTCTTTCCCGATAAGATTCCGCAGAAATATGCTATACTTTCACACACTTGGGGAGTAGAGGAGGTCATCTTCGAAGATCTACAGAAAAGAACTTATAAGGAGAAGGCTAGCTATAAGAAGATCCGGTTCTGCGGAGAACAGGCGAGGCGTGACGGCTTGCAATACTTTTGGGTAGACACATGTTGCATCGACAAATCGAGTAGCGCCGAGCTCACGGAGGCCATCAACTCCATGTTTCGTTGGTACCGTGAGTCGACTAAATGCTACGTCTATCTGTCAGATGTGTCGAGGCCTGCCGTTGATAGTGACGACCTAGCTTGGGAACCAGCATTTCGAATAAGCAGATGGTTCACTCGCGGCTGGACGCTTCAAGAGCTCATTGCTCCGGCATTAGTCGAATTCTTTTCGGAGGAAGGGGAGCGTTTAGGCGACAAGTCAACTCTAGAAGGACATATCTGCGAGATAGCTCGCCTTCCGGCCAAAGCTCTTCGAGGAAGCCCTCTGTCTGATTTCAGCATCACTTCGAGAATGTCATGGGCAGAACGACGTGAGACTACTCGCGAAGAAGACCAAGCATACTCGCTACTCGGCATTTTTGATGTCTACATGCCACTGATCTATGGCGAAGGGAAAGAGCACGCGTTGGAACGACTTCGAGAGATAATCAATAAACATTCAAAAGGTGAGCAGATAATCCCTTCTAGCATTTCTCCTTCTGGTGATGATCTTAGCGCTAAGCGGCAAGTTAGGACTCGATTCGGACGTACTTCATCACTTACCGTACACTGTTGAAGCACCATTCAATTCATATGCAAAACAAGATTCGCCCACTTGCCTCCCGAATACCCGAGTTGGCCTTCTTAAGGAGATATACAATTGGGTGGATAGCGAAGATGAGAGGTGTATCTTCTGGCTTAATGGCTTAGCTGGTACTGGGAAATCGACAATTGCTCGGACCGTCGCCCGCAGATACTTTGAATAAAAGCGCCTCGGCGCTAGCTTTTTCTTCTCAAGAGGTGGACGAGACGTTGGGCATGCCGGTAAATTCTTTACAAGTATTGCCGTGCAGCTTGCGTATAACGCACCATCGTTGCGACGATATATTTCGGAGGCTGCTGAAGAACAAATTAATATTGCAAACCATTCTCTCCGCGACCAGTGGCGCCAGCTCGTCATCCGTCCATTGTTAAGGTTAGACAAGCGCTTATCTCCGTCTTCCTATCTACTTATTATTGATGCCCTTAATGAGTGTGACAACGAAGACCATATTCGCACCATTCTGCAGCTTCTAGCTGAAGCTCGATCGTTAACGGCGGTACGACTTCGAGTCTTTTTGACAAGCAGACCTGAAGTTCCAATTCGACACGGCATACGCGCTATCCCACAAGCTGAATACCAGGACTTCATACTCCATAACATACAGCCAATGGTTATTAACCATGATATCTCTCTTTTCTTGGAATACCATCTGGGGATAATCGGGCAAGAGTGGACTCTTGGACCTAAATAGCCAGGCGAGGAAGTTCTGAGACAGCTGGTTATCCATGCTAGTGGGCTCTTTATCTGGGCGGCAACAGCATGTCGATTTATATACGAAGGCGAAGAGTTCGCTAAAGACAGGCTTGATGAGATTCTTGAGGGCACCGGCTTGGAAGGCACGCCGGAGCAGCATCTCGACCAAATATATATCACTGTACTTCAAAGCTCTATACCTACCACTCTTAGACCACCGGAGAAAGTGCGGTTATGTGCAAGGCAATGAAGAATTCTCGGAAGCATTGCTATCTTATTTTCCCCGCTCCCCGCTACCTCGCTAGTAAAGGTAATTAGTATCTCTGGGACACAGGTTACGCAGACACTCGAGAGACTACAAGCTATCCTAGATGTTCCAAAGGATGTTACTGGTTTTCTCCGCCTCCACCACCCTTCATTTCGCGACTTTCTCCTTAATAAAGATCGATGTGGGGAATTTTGGGTGGATGAGAAGAAGGCACACCTGATATTAGCTACTAGCTGTATACAGCTAATGTCCCAGACACTCAAGAAGGACATTTGCGAATTGCATGCTCCTGGCAGTCAAACCAGCCAAGTTAAGAATACTTGGATTGAGAAATGCCTCCCGCCCGAAGTTCAATATGCATGCCTTTACTGGGTCCAGCATCTGCAAAGGGGTGGTTCTCATATTCGCGATGGCGAAGAAACTCACCGGTTTCTGCAGACTCATTTACTGCACTGGCTCGAGGCGCTTGGCTGGATGAGGAAGGCATCAGAAGGGATTCAAGCAATATTATCTTTAGAGGCTTACGTTCCGGTCAGCTATCTGTCTATTGTTTTTAAGAGTTTGATTAACTTGTCCTTAGGTTAATAATAGCCCCGATTTATATGTATTCATCCATGATACTAAGCGATTTGCCTTATATAGCCGATCTATTATTGAAAAGGTACCACTTTAATTATATTGCTCTGCTCTTATATTTGCGCCAGAAAATAGCATTGTTCGAAGGAAGTTCGAGGATTATATCCCGGATTGGATTCAGCTAAAACCGAAAGTGCAAGTACACTGGGACGCGGCGCAGCAGGCGCTCGAGGGCCACACCGGCTCAGTCTCTTCCGTGGCCTTCTCACCTGACGGTAAGCAGGTCGTGTCGGGATCATCTGATAATACGGTCCGGCTCTGGGACACAGCGACGGGAGCAGCACTACAGACGCTCGAGGGCCATACTGGCTCGGTCAATCCCGTGGCCTTCTCACCCGACGGCAAGCAAGTCATATCGGGCTCATATGACAGCACGGTCCGGCTCTGGGACGCAGAAACGGGAGCAATACTACAGACGCTCAAGGGCCATATTAGATATATTAGATCCGTAGCTTTCTCGCTCGACGGTAAGCAGGTCGTGTCAGGCTTATATGATAGCACGGTCCAGCTCTGGGACGCCGCTACGGGAGCAATACTACAGACGCTCAAGGGCTATACTGGCTCGGTCATTTCCGTGGCCTTCTCACCCGACGGTAAGCAGGTCGTATGGGGCTCAAACGATCAGACGGTCCGGCTCTGGGACGCAGCGATAGGAGCAGCACTACAGACGCTCAAGGGCCATACTGGCTCGGTCAGATCTGTGGCATTCTCGCCCGACGGCAAGCAGGTCGTGTCGAGCTCAGACGATCAGACGGTCCGGCTCTGGGACGCAGCGACAGGCGCAGTGCTACAGACGCTTCAAGGCCATACTCGCTCGGTCAGATCTGTGGCATTCTCGCCCGACGGCAAGCAGGCCGTGTCGGGCTCAGACGATCAGACGGTCCGGCTCTGGGACGCAGCAACGGGAGCAGCACTGCAGATGCTCAAGGGCCATACTGGCTATGTCATTTCCGTGGCCTTCTCGCCCGACGGCAAGCAGGTCGTGTCAGGCTCAGAGGATAAAACGATCCGGCTCTGGGACACGGCAATAGGAGCAGTACAGACGCTTAAGGGCCATACTAGCTATATCAGTTCCGTGGCCTTCCCGCTCGACGGCAAGCAGGTTATATCAGGCTCAGAGGATAAAACGATCCGGCTCTGGGACGCAGTAACGGGAGCAGCGCTACAGACACTTAAGGGCCACACTAGCTATGTCAGATCTATAGCCTTCTTGCTCGACGGCAAGCAGGTCGTATCAGGCTCATACGATAACACGGTCCGGCTTTGGGACGCGGCGACGGGCTCAGTGCTACAGACGCTCAAGGGCCATACTAGCTCGGTCAATTCTGTGGCCTTCTCACCCGACGGCAAGCAGGTCGTATCGGGCTCAGACGATCAGACGGTCCGGCTTTGGGACGCAGCGACGGGAGCAGCACTGCAGACGCTCGAGGGCCATACCGGCTCGGTCGATTCCGTGGCCTTCTCACCCGACGGGAAGCTATTGCCATCTTTACAACTATCAAATCATTGGATAGTGGAAAGCGATACGAAAATTCTTTGGCTACCCCCTGACTATCGTAAAAGTTGTTTAGCTACTTGGAATAGAAGTCTTGTTATAGGACATTCATCTGGGAGAATTTCCTTCTTTTGCTTTAAAAAAGGAGCAAAGCTTGTTATGTAGAATTTTAAAAGAATATTTCTTGGAAGGTCCTAGGGAACCATCTACTTATATGCTATTTAGAATTGCCACTTATCTTCTAGCATTTTCTGGAAAGTATAGTATTCAATGGATTTGTCACGATCCATTGATACTCTGTGTAGACATACCGGTGTCTTGATTGCGAAGCCTCAAGTAGTGCTTAACAAGAGCTTTAATAGTTTATGTTGATCACAGAGTGACTAGTACTATAGAGCACTGAGCTCAAGTCTCTGGCAAACCAGATTTTGGTTCGATGCTGGCTTGAATGCGAATTTGGATACAGGGTCTCAAGATTTTGTTTGCGATTTTCGTGCTTGGACCAACCGCAGGCATTGAAGCCATTACTAAGCTGCATGTTGGCGCCTGGTGCGCCACAGTACCTTCAGCCACTATTGGCCTTTATGCCTAAAGGCTTCAAAATCGAAATTACAGCGTAAATATTGCGGGGTTGTTTCGCACCAACCAAAATCGTCTCGCTTTGATCCGAGGTACAGATCCCCGTGGCGATCTGCATAAATCTGCACGCCACAGCAGCCACAAGGCCGATGACGATTCGCTACATCGTAGTGAGGCCTTAGAACTCAGATAAGACTCCTTTATAAAGTATTGGGGATAGGATAAGCTCGTGGTGGAGCTGTGGTGGAGGAAGTCTATTATGTTATAAAAGGAGACCCTTTATAAATCAGGTGTGAAGGCGATGATGCGAATATAATTTTCTAGTGAGAAGGGTTCAGGCTGTCCGGGAGTGGCCACGGAATATAACTTATAAGAAAATATAGGAGGTATTGAGGTGTGCACAGATTTTAAGATGCTTGAAGTTAAAGTACCTATCATTTTTTCCGGCACGTGGGGTTTTCCGCCACGCAGGGATGGACGTTAAGGAAGCAGTTTCGCAAGAAACAATTTCTATTACACGGGAAATACCGTTCCTCTGAATATCCTTCCAAGCAGATCCTTTCACTCGCTAGATGGGACCTCTTCTTGTCTTACCTAATATGTCCCAATACTCCTAAAATGAGTTCAATCGATCCAACCATTTCCCAATATTGTTCAAACTCAACGTCCCATCACGTGATTTGGCGGGGGATCCCGCGGAGTATGCCCATTTCAAGCCGAGGCTCCGTGGCCCTCGTTCCATCAAACGCTCAAAGAATAGACTAATCCTCTCCTTCGGAGTCACTTTATTCTCACCGCCAGGGCCGCGGTAATCGAGCGCGGGAACGAGTACTTGGTATTCAGTGGTTGTTCTAGCAGGATCGCCTCGCATGTTCTCAATGTGCAGACCGACATCCAAGCCGCTGGTGAGATCGACGTAGCCATCGCGCTCGTCGCGTCTCGAGAAGCGCCGGATTCTCTTCTGGGTTCCGGAGTTGTCGGGGCCTGAAGGTGGTGCGGGAATGGGGCGTGGGGCCTTACGACCTTCGATTGAGCCATACTCTTCAGCAGCGGGCGCTGAGGGTAACGTTGGCGTTGGCGTTGCTGGGGTCGTTCCTGAGTAATAATCGCGGATTGAACACCAATTACGACGCGGGAGTAGATGAGTGTTGTGCCGTGGTTTGCCATCGACGTCGTGTTGGAAAATGGAGGCCATGTCTTCGTCCGTCTCTTTATCGAGGTGATGGACCTTGTTACGTTGGTTTATGAGTTTGGCAACTATATTCGCGGGTGGCCTATTGACAATTGCTGAGGAGATAACATTAGGCATGTAACGGTGGTCGCGATCCTTGGGGATACCCAGCTTCTTGTTGCTATAGAATTGGCCAATGGCGGCGAGATGAACGTCGCCTCCGAGGATGGTGATGCGGACTGACTTCTCGGCTGCCAATTCTTGCAGCTCCCGGACGAACCAGTTCCTTTCTTTCTTGTGGTGCTTGGCAGTCCAATGATCACCCAGATCATCTAGTATCTCAATACCGCTATCGAACTTTTTGTCAAACTTCAGTGTGTCAAATGATTAGATTAGATTAGATTAATGCCTATTAATCTAATCTAATCAAAGGATTTTTTCATTAATCATATTCTAATCATAATCTAATTAGATTAATCGATTATTAATTGATTAATTTGATTAATAGAGCACGTGATAGCGCACATAACGTCGGAGGGCTAGAAGCCGAGGTGGAGGCCAAATTGAGGTTTAGTCTAGCTATATCGGGAGCGCGCCTTACCTAATTAGGGCTAGGCGCGGCCTAGGCCGTCGCTTACTAAGTAAGCGAAGCACCTAGAACCTCCTTAATTTTTTTGGTACTTCCCACTCCCTTATAAATTATATTAATTATAAATAAAGTAATTAGAAATTAACCTATATTAGTAATAAGTACTTTATTTATTTAATAATTAATAAGTAAATATAAAGAGAAAAGTAAGAAAGTCTAGAAAGTCTCTTATCACGTGATTAATCAAGTATTAATTAATCTAATCTAATTAAAAAAAATCCGAATTATATTAATCAAAATCTAATTACATTAATTAATTAATTAATTTAACTAACGTAATTAATCCTTTAATACACTAGTAAACTTACTATCACGACCCTAGAATAGAAGACCTAGTAGAAATCAGTCCTATATTAGGTGTGTAATATAACATCTAAGGAGAGAAGAGAGGAGTAGGGAGCTCGGAGCTAGATATAAGGTGTACTATGCTAAGGGCAGGTCAGGTGATACTAACGTCACGACATCCCCCCTTTAACTATAAGAGTTCTCCGAACTCGAGTAAACTAGCTAAAACCTCCGAATTCGACGAAAAACGTCCGAATTTACTATACTCTAGACTAACTTACTCCCTAGCTCTATCTCTAAACATTCTCCTTTCCTTTATTCTAAGTAATAACTTCTCCTCTTTAACTATTTCTATCTCTATTACCTTAATCTCCTTTATTAGCTTTCTTATTAGCTTCCTTAACCTCCTTAGGTTACTTAATTCGTACTATATAATAGTCCTCGAAATCCTTTATAGTAATAATTAAGACGACGTCGAAATTAGCTATATAAGTATAACCCTAACTAGTGTCTTACTTAAAAGAAGAGAAAGGAATATTTTCTTACTAAGTAATATACTATTTTCTAGTCTTTTCCTCTTATTATTATAGACCCTTAATGAATTTACTATATAGAAGTTTAATAATAACCTTATTACAAAAGGGAGAAGAGATAAGGCCTTCCTTATAAGCTAGTACTATGAAAATAGCTTCGATAGAGGTATCCTTATTCTAGAAAGCCTCTATAGTATAATAGGAGTAATAGAATAATATATCCGTAATCTCGAGATACTTTACCTTATTAGGAATTACTAGAGTATCTTTAAGGGAAAGCTCCTTAATATAGGTAATTATTATCTCCTCTTAGAGCTCATCTATTAGAATACCGAGTAGTAATGAAGCTATAATAATTAAGTTCTAGATAGTTTTATTAGTTTCATTAATACTAAAACCTTACTTAATAATCTTATTATCTTTATTAGTTTCATTAATTATATCCTTTATTAGGTAGTATTACGGGCTAGGCCTTTATATAAAGAAGACTAGGAGTTCAATTAACTAAATAGAATTCTCTAAGGAGGAAAGAAAAGAGAAAAGGAAGCGAGGATAGGAATTATGTTCCTTAAGGTATCCGAGCTCCCTAAGTAACATGTAGTTACTCTATTAACTAAAGGGGGTATGTCACATGACCCTGGATATGTCCGAGATCATGTGACCCGAGCGAAGGCTTCTAGCCAAGTATATTAATTGGGTCTTAACCTACTATAGTCCGAAATCCATATAATAATTAAATACCTATTATAATATAAGGTAGATATAACTCTTTTATTTCATAAGTAGCTTCCTTAAGATTCCCTAGCTATATTTTATATACTTCTCGTTAAGGATTTATTTAATTTCATACTTATCTTTATCTCTTATAAGTTATAGTTATAGCTATAAGTTATCTTAGGGCTAATATAATAACAAGTCTATTATAGCTAGCTAAAAGAGCTTATTATAAAACATATTATAGATTCCTAGAGGTATATTAAACCGAAAACTATAACTCCTTATTACCTTAATTATTATATACTTAATATACTTCGTATTAAGCTTCTTAGTTAATTTATCTATCTATATATTCTAGAGGTTAAGTTATACCTTATCCCTAACCTTAAACTCTAGGGCTTAGTCTCTCTTTTAGTTCACTACTTCCTCCTAGAGCTATTAGGCTATTATTATTATAGCTTATATGTACCCTTATATATTATAGAGTTTACGTATAATATTATTTATTATCTAGATAAGTAATACTCTTTTACTGTTAGTATGGTTTCCCGGAGGTCATGTGATCTTGTCACATGACCTCGCTTCCTGCATGTAGGACATGGGACATGGGACATAGGACATGCGGGAAACGGGACATGCTAGCACCAATTAGGATTAGCGTATTTAGGGATCGCATATCAGAACCTCGATACTACGATCCCTACTTACAGAATACAACAACTTCACCAACCTACGTAATTAGCATTCCACGACTACGTGACGGTGCTACGCGTTACTGGTGAACCGACACTAATCAGTCTGCATTCAGATCAGAAGATTCAGATCAGAGGAAGGTCCTACTATTGGCAAAGCATTCGGTAGCCTAAGACAGCAATATCTACTCCTAGTCGAAGAGGGGAACTGATATCAACTCCGGCAAAGCATTCGGTAGCCTAAGGAGAAGAGATCAGCTCTTGCTAATCAGAAAGCGGTCAGCCCTTTGACCATTCAACTGAACTATCCAGTTCAACTGTCCTTCAAAAACAACCTCCTTCGGTACCAAGACCACCTTCTTGGCAACCAACTTTCCACTTGCACACTACTACAGACCCTCCTCCGGAACCATACGACCCTGAAGCCCTACGGACTCGCTCCTACTTCGATTTTACCGTCAAGTTGAGCCCCCTTGAGCTTTAGAACACCTCCGGAAAACTCGATATTTCGCTCCCTAAATTACTCGTCACGGACGAAATTTTTGCGACTGAGATATTTACGAACCACCAATACCTTTCTACGAGCCTACCACGAACCACCCCACCTTCGAACCATTCCCCTGTCGAAACCACACATATTCTGAAGGGTTAATATAGACGAAGACGAGTGGAAGGAGAAGATCAAGAAATGGGAGAATGGGATCAACCCGGTGACCACGACGAAGGAGGATCTTCAGGAGTATCTGGACACCAAGTTATACCAGTACTCCATAGATAGAACCACAGATGACAACCTGTGGGATCTATTTAAGGATGACTTCAAAAGCTTTGACCTTCTAGCCTTTAATCGATACAACCGCACCGAATTACAGCGCCTTCGATCCTATCTTCGGTGTAGTGGCGTTTCTGTCGACCAGAACACAAACCGCCTTACCATAGCCTAATCCTTACTCAACGTCGTCAACGAGGAGGCAAAGCGTGTATAGAACGAAGACGATATTACGTAATTCGGTCCAGTGAGAGCAGATCTCAAGAATGGGCCTATTACTTCGGTTTTCGTAACTTTAGAAGGAGCTAGACGCTCTGATGCACCGAACGTTTAGCCACCACCTCCACCACCTCAACCTCAACCTCAACCTCCACCACCACCACCGGAACAAGGCGTATAGAACGTCGACCAACCTCCTCCACCGCTACCACCACCATTACCATTCAACCCGGGAGCTCCTCAGGTGATCCCGGCCACAAAGCTCATTGGAGAAGTAGCCAGAATCTACACTAAAGATTAGAAGTATAACGGAACTAATAGTAGTTTTGACCACAAACTCACCATCTTCCTTAATATCTGTCAACGTATAGACCTCCCGCAAGATGCACTTATGAGAGCTTTCCCTACTATACTAAAGGGCTTAGCACAAGACTTCTTTTACAACAATAGCCTATCTCAACGAACCTACGAAGTAGCCTATACGAACATTCGTAACTTCTTCGAAGGTCCTAAATATCAACGACGAAACCTAGACAAATGGAACGCCACTGACTTGAATTCCACGATAGCTAAGTACCCTGAAAAGTCGATATTTGAGGTTGTTTAGATTCTAATTAACGAGCTACGTCAACTATAGTTCGGACTTACGACTGCCTTACGAAGCACTAAATTCCTATATAATAAGATTATCACTGCTTGTCAAGGCTCTCCGGTATGCCGATACGCAGTTTCAGACCCTCCTACGGATCTCGGCTAGCTTATCCATAAGCTATAGTCCTCTATTACCACGTACGAGAAGGAGCAATAATAGATCAACGGCGAATCCACCTTCTTTACCGATTGTCACGGGTCGGCAGTGATATGCTCAATTAAATAGTTTCCCTAAATACAAGAAGAATAATCTAAGGAGAGAAACTAAGTCTGGGCTCTATGCGATAATTTGTGTTCCGTACGGAGCCGTTGGTAGGATAACGCAGGTGCCTAGGGCTCTCAGGCACCTAGTCTCTCTACGGGTCTTAACCCGTCACATTACCCCCCCCTCCCCCTCCCTTTCCCTAGAGAGGGACTCGTACGCGTCTAGCGTAGTGACGTCTTGGAAGGCCGACTCAGGCTCCCAAGTAGGGTCTACGTACCCTGTCCATTTTACCAAAACCTAACATTAGTAACCTTAACCTCGTCGTATAACTCTCTTTCCTAAGATCTTCTCTACTCCATATTCCTTACTTCTATCGACAAGCTCTAGCTCTGGCTAAGAGTTAGTCGTACGCTAGGATAGTAGCGGGTCTGTTGCTACCGGACGTAATAATCGGGAATAGAATATGTTACGGATTCCCGGCGGTGTATTAAGCCTATAGCTATGAGAGCTAATTACCTTAATTACTTTATACTTGGCGTTCTTGGAATTAAACTTCTTTAACGGCCGCTTCGTACGAATATTCTCAAGGTTTAGCTAGACCTTATCCCCTACTTTGAAGCTAGGCGCTTACTATCTTGTCTGGTTAGTCACGTCCTCTTGAACCTATTATACTATAGCTATAGACACTTGAGCCCACTTATAAGCATCCCTTAGCTTCTATATGATAGCTTCACCCCGCTGGATTGGGCTAATCCTCTCTTATATAGGGACTTCGACATCGTCTAACTCTACTAGGTATATATGGTAGCCATAGGTTAAGAAGAATGGGCTAATACTAGTACTAGTAGTATCGTAGTTATTAATTACTA
This sequence comes from Hyaloscypha finlandica, assembly GCA_021399475.1. Lineage (NCBI taxonomy): Eukaryota > Fungi > Ascomycota > Leotiomycetes > Helotiales > Hyaloscyphaceae > Hyaloscypha > Hyaloscypha finlandica. The sequence continues at coordinate 36,985 of JAJTUR010000167.1, forward strand.
GCTCGGCCAAAGGTATTAGAGACGCCCAATTCTCTTATACGTAGTCAATATACGTACGCACGAATACCTCGATATTCTGGTTCATCTATTCCGTGGACCTATCTATCTCTAGACTAAACGCTATAGATAACCTTCGTATAATCTTTAGGAGTTAGTAGACTCGTGCCTAAAGTGCTCCGGTAAACTACAGTCCGCGGTCCGAGACAATCACTTTTAGAAGACTATAATATTGGTAGAAGACTCGTATAAAGGTCTTAGCTACTACCTCTATAGTAAGACTCGAGTATGGTTCTAGGATAACGCCTTTACTAAGCCTATCTGTAATTACTAACAGGTCCGTATAACCCTAGCTTAATGGTAGCCTAGTAATAAAGTCCATAGAGATCTCACTCTAGACTCTCTCAGGGACAAGTAAAGGTTTCAAGAACCCGTGGCGATGGTCCCTCTAAGCCTACTTCTTCCAATAGCCGTCATAGTTCTATACGAACCGCCTAACCTCTCTAAGTATACCTGGCTAGAAGAACTATCTTATTATTAAGGTAGCCGTCACTTCTCAGCCTGGGTGCCCAGCTATTATAGAGTCGTAAGTCTCTTAGATAAGCCCTATATAGAGTAGTTCTAACTCAGGGACCTAACAATATCCCCGGAACAAGAGTTACCCTTAGCCGTCCAACTCACACTCTAAGATTAATACCTTAACCTAGAGCTCTAAGGGGAATACGCGCTTCCCTTCTTACATAGCTCTTACTATTACTCCGTACGAAGTATCTATCCCTTCTACGTCTCTCTAGAGGCTCTAGAGGCCTCCCTACATTACTACTACTACCGGTATAGCCTATACCCTTTATATAGCCTTTGGGGGAGTAAATATCTCTGGCCATAGTAACTAAACATACTAATGCTTAAGCCTCTCGTCTAATAGGGACACCGGGAGGTCTTACTCTCTTCGCGAGAGTATATCTACTCTCTCGTTCATATAACCTAGTATATACTAGATTATGAAGTTATACCGTGAAAGAGTAAGGGACTAATGCATCTAGCGCTCTATAAGCTTCCGGACTATTATAAAGTATTCTAGGCTCTTATAATCTATACGGATCTAGAAGTCCTTTATACTTCTTAGCTCTATATCCCACTCATTAAGACACCGCACGATTACTAACATCTCCTTATCGTAGATCTCGTAATTATATTTAGTAGGGGAGTTCTTCTTTGAGAAGTAGCCATATAGTCGGAGTACCCTATCATCTCTATACTATATAAGAGTACCCCTAATACACTACCCAGATAAGTTAGTCTCGACGATTATTATACGATTAGCATCGAACGATACTAGTACTAGCGCTTCTATAAAGAGTCCTTTGAGCTATTTAAATACTTAGTCTACCTTAGCTATCTATACGAACGTAGTATCCTTCTTTACTAGGCTTATTATTAGCTATACGACATCTAAGAACCCTTGGATAAACTTCCGGTAGAAGTTTACGAAGCTAATAAAGCTCTATACTCCTTTTATAGACCTTGGGGCTTCTTAGCTAAGGATAGCCTTTACTTTCTCGGGATCTATCCGTACGCCTACTCCCGCCTCGATCACAAACCTAAGGTACTTCGTAGACTAGACCTTAAACTCGTACTTATTAATATCTAACTATAGTCCTACTTCTTATAGCCGGCGTAGTACCTTCCGTATATGCTCCCTATACTCGGCGAGGGTTCCCTTAGAGTATACTAAGATATTATTAATATATACTAAGTAGAACTCATTAAGGTAGTCTCTCAATATCTAGTTAATATACTTCTAGAAAGTACTCGGGGTATTAGCTAGCCCAAATGGCGTCATGAGCCACTTATAGAGTCCATACCTCATACGGAAAGCTGTCTTCTACTCGTCTCTTTCTATAATCCGGATCTTATAGAAAGCTACAATTACGTTAAGCTTCGTAAACTACTTCGCTTTACTAATCGTACGAAGCGTCTCATGGATTAAGGGTAGCGGGTACCGGTCTTTCCTTGAGATCCGGTTCAGAGCCTAATAGTCTACACAAAACTGTAGACTACTACCTAGCTTCCATATAAAGAGAACCGGAGTCGCTACTAGAGAGTTACTTACTCGAATAAACTACTTATTAAGTAAGCCCGTTAAGGTCTTCCGAAGTACTATAAGCTCGTCTCATAACATATTATATAGGGGACCCTAAGGCACCGTAGGTTCTTTCCCATTAACCTTCTCTAGCTCGATAGTATAGTTAGTCCCGGGACTATGAAGCGGTGGTAACTTCTCGGCTTCTAAACGGTCGAATATACTTAGGAACTTAGAGTAGTACTCCGGGAGCTTCGTACGAGGGTCGGTTTCTTTCCGGACTATAAGTACCTTCTCGATATTAGCCATGCTTATAGAAAATACTTCTACTCGCTGCCCCTTATACTTCCTTTTCGTGTTCTGTATAAAGGCCACAGCCGAGACGGTACTATATTCACTCGAAAAGGGCCCCTCCTATTTTGGTTCCGGATATAGGTCCTTTGGCTCCCTATTATTAACGATAAATGATCTACACTTAAGAGTACCTAGTTCTTCCGTATCTAAGCTAAGCCAAGTATCAAATCGTATAACATGAGCTTTGGAGCTATATAAAAGAACGCCTTATTATCTATATAGCCGTCGATATTGGTTCAAACAGTAATAACCTCGTTAATCCTTCCTATAACTTATTCTCCTATTCTAACGAGCTCACGAGGAGTAATTTTGATACGCTAGAGGTTATGTTTCCGGGCAAAACGCGAATTGATCACTCTATATAATAGGTATCCTAAATTAACTAAGGTTTCTGTAAAGGCTTCCTTATTTATTAGAGTTAATATTAAAAAGGGTAGCTCATCTATCGAAGGCTTAAACGTTTTCTAATCCCTACCATATCCTCCTTCTACTCCGTATAGCGCTTTTTGTACGGAGCTATTCTTTTCCCGAGTCGTTACTCTCAGACGACTCCTCAATGACCCGAGTAGTTAATAAGGACACCTTCTGAGTTAACTCTTCTTCGTACGACTCCTCACAATCCCGTATGATGTGCCCTACCTTTCTATACTTGAAGCAAGAGCGAGTTTCCTTCTTTGGCTTCTTCTTCTATTGACTTGAGCCCCTTTCGGCTTCTCTTATTGTATGGACGCCCCTTATATTGTCCTTATAGGTTCCCATTCCATACTATCGGCCGCTTAGGCGCTATGTCTTGGCGGGGAAGCTAGTCTCTACTCCCTCCTCTCTCTCGTACGTATTACTTCCAAGTTCTGGCTCACTATATAGAGCTATGAGTAGTAGTTAGTGTACGACGCTGGTATCGGGACTATAAGGAGGGTCCTTTGAATATCGATAGAAAGGCCACGTGATAGAAAGGCCTTCTTTATAGTATCGTCCTAGGAGAGACCTCCCGCTTCGAGAAGCGTGCGTTCAAAGCGCGCTAGGTATCTTGTAAAGGAGCTCGTGCCTTACTAGAGGGTATCGAGCTTCCGTATAGCTCGTCCCACTAACTCTAGGTCATCGTATACGTTCCGGAGTTACTAGATAAGCCCGTCTAGGGCGTCTCTGTCTAAGGTAGACTTCTTCTCGACTAGAGTAGAGACCCACGGTATCACCTGACCGAGGGCAGCGCTACTAAGTCTACTGTGAACGTACTAGAATCGTACGTCGCCCGTTCGTCGCCCATGTCGACTAAAAGCTTCGCCCACACCTGAGCTAGCTATGGTTTGAATTCTGACCGCTTACCTTCGTATACTAGAGGGTCAGGTAATCGCTTGCGTTACTGGTTCATTCGTAGTATACTAAGTAAGTCATTAGCGGTAAACTAGGCTCCACCTCTATAGTTCTAGTTCTTTGACTACTAACCGTCCGGGCTCTGTACCGGCTCTCTCTGGTCATCGTTCATTCGCTGGTCCACCGGATTCTGTACTGGTAAGGACGAGGCTATCTATTGAGCTACGCCGCGCGTAAGCTCTCTCGTACGAAGCTCGATAGCTTCGAGTCGGTTCACGAGATACTCAGCCCACGCTAGTATCTCTGTTACTGGGGTCATTGATCCTAGGCTCACGGGGGAGCTCATCGTGTATGGACAGGAGTCGTACGGTAAGGCTAAGTTAATAGCTCGTCTCGATGAGCGATAGGGAGAGATTATTCTAATATCACGGGTTAGTAGTGATATACTCAATTAAATGGTTTCCCTAAATATAAGAAGAATAATCTAAGGAGAGAAACTAAGTCTAGGCTCTATGCGATAATTTGTGTTCCGTACAGAGCCGTTAGTAGGATAACACAGGTGCCTAGGGCTCTCAGGTACCTAGTCTCTCCACGGGTCTCAACCCGTCACACCGATCGACGATTCCATTCAAATAACCGTCAGTTCGGAAACCGTCGAAACGACTATGGTCGTAGCCGCGGAAGCGGAAATCGCAACGACTACGGAAATCGCAACGACTACCGCAATAGCTACTCGACTCCCTATAAGCCCCGCTATAGTAATAGCGATCCGAACGCCCCGAAGTCGTGCTTTATATATAAGAGACCAGATTACCGCTCCTAGAAGCATTCGCCAGAGGAATAATAAGACGAGAAGGCTCGATTTAGAGCTAGAAACCTCTATCGGTTCAAGGCCCCGAACTCCCGAAACTTCAATAAGGAGTTTAGCCACTTATACCTATAATATGTAGCTCATATAGAAGGCGAACAGGAGATATACTAGAATGGTAAGGATGATCTAGGTAATGATTTTAAGGCTCTTTTAATGGATACGATTAATGATATGGACGAAGTAGAAGCAGAGGACGAACACTAATACTCAGATTCCTTCTTTACTTCCGTCGAGAGTCTCCTAGCCGCTTCGGACGTATAACTACCTGACGACCAAGCTCTTGACGTACGAACTCCTGAAGTACTAATAACCATGGCTAATAGCCTTATAGATAAACTTACCTCTCTTTCCTTTACGCACTAGTTAATAGGTGAGAACTACACCGTAGAACCTAAAGAACTACTTATAGAGGACACCTAGACCTTTACGGTAGGAGGTATATCTAGATACGGTAGTTAACGCTTTTACGGAATCGTAATCGACACCGGAGCCTCCAAATACTCAACTACCGGTCTCGATCAATTCCAAGCTCTATAGCGAACTAACAATAGCGTCGCGCTCGACGAGAGTACCAAAGGTCAAGTTATAGTCCACTTTAGTATAGGCTCTTCTACTTCTATTAGTTCTATAGTTATAGAAACACTAATTGGGCAAGTATAATTCCATATTATACTCTTAAAGACTCTATTCCTACTTAGTTTAGATAATATAGACAAGCTATGAGTCTACTTTAATAATCTCACCAATTATATCGTCACTTCCACCGGACGTCATATACCTATCATACGACGTTTCGGTTACTCTTTTCTACTTTGGAACGATACGTTACAAAGCCTTATTTCCGAATCCTTTACCTATAATCCATACTTCCTTACAGAGACTAAATTACGACGTCTCTATCGCCGATTCGGCCATCCATTAGTTAGTAAGCTCCGAAACTTACTAGAACGAGCTAGCCACGAAGTCGATACGGAAGCCCTGGAATACCTTACGAAATACTGTGAGTAATGCCAGAAGAACGGCAAATCACCTGGTCGATTCAAGTTCAACCTGAGAGACGACGTTAGCTTCGACCTCTCGATTATCGTTGATATATTCTACATCCTCGGGAAGCCTATTCTCCATATCGTCGACGAGGGCACTAGATATCACGGGGGCTATTAGCTCCAGAATATCAATACCATACATACCTAGGACGCCCTGAAGATATACTAGATTAATACCTATTTAGGCCCTCCCGATCAGATCGTAGTAGACGCCGGAAAGTAGTTCACTAGTAAGGAGTTCGCTTAGCTTACAAATACGATAGGAACAAAGGTGAAAATCATCCCTATAGAAGCTCACAACTCTATAGGAATCGTCGAACGCTACCATGGGCTAGTTCGACAAGCCTACTTAATCATTATAGCCGAAATCAAGGGAATCAGTAAGGAGATAGCCTTACAAATAGCCTTTAAGGCTCTCAACGACACCGCAGGAATCAGTGGTATCGTCCCTACCCTCCTAGTCTACGGCGCACTACCTCGATTGAGCGAATACGATACTCCCGCACCTACTATTTCCCAACGTGCGATGGCCCTAAAGAAGGCAATAGCGGAGATCCAGAAGCTATAAGCAAAGCGTCAAGTCGAAGACGCCCTAAACGCACGCAACGGCCCCTCTACGAACAATATCCACGAACTTGTACTGAATTCGAACGTCTTAGTATGGCGCGAGGGGAATACAGGTCAACTAGGTAGTTAGTAGGGACTATATAAGCTAGTGGCAATGGAAGGGGAGTCATGCGTACTAGCTTTACCACGCGGTAATACCACCTTCCGCTTAACCTCCGTAAAGCCATTCCACGCAGGAGATATTAAGGTTAGTTCTGAGGGTCCTGAGGACGATCCTGAATACTATGGCGAAGGTGACGGCGAAGGCGATACGGGCATGATTCCTCCTACTATCCTACCTATTCCACCAAAGCGTGGTAGAGGTAGACCCCGCAAGAACCCTAATGTGACGGTATTCCTACAGGACGACGACCTATATGAGGATTCCCGTCAAACTAAAGTCACTAGCCTCCTTGAAAAAGGCATATTTGAGGTCATTCCCAGATCTTAGGTACCACAGGAGGTACGTATCTTTAACTCCCGCTTTGTCGACGAGATCAAGAACAAGGGGACGGATAGAGAGCTCAAGAAGTCAAGACTAGTCGTTCAAGCCTATAATGACGGTGAGAAACACATGGTATTAACGTAATCACTAACTATCCAACGAATTAGCCAGAGAGTCATCCTCTGTATCGCCGCTATAACTGTGGGAACCACAGGACTATACTTACGGGACATATCGCAAGCCTACGTCCAGTCGTCGACCTTGCTAAATCGCGATTTCTATATCAATCCACCTCCTAAGCTTACTAATCAACTGAATCTGGAGGCTGGTTCGGTGTTAAAGGTCATAAAGCCACTCTACGGAGTGCCAGAAGCCGGAAACCACTGGTTCAAGACTTACCATTCTCACCACCTGAACGAGCTAGCTATGGAACAGTCGACTTACGACCCGTACCTACTCTACAGCAACCACCCCTTTGGTATCGTCGGCCTTCAGACTAACGACACTCTATTCGTGGGAGACGACGACTTCGCTAAGGTGGAGCATCTGAAGCTCCAGGAGGCTAATTTCCTGGCTAAGGAGCGTGAACGCCTTACGACTAACCACGATCTCAAGTTCAATGGAGGTATTATTCGCACTGACTCCACCGGCATCACTCTCACGCAGGAACGCCAGTGTAGTAACCTCCACCCGGTGACAGTCAAGAACACGACTACGACTAGCAGTAGGGGCATTATACGTCGAAACCTCACAATCAAGGAATAATACGTCGCCCAGCGAGCTCGTGGAGCGTATATCGCGTCAACTTACCAACCAGAGGCTTCATACGACTACTCAGTAGCCGCTCAAGCTATTGAACCCACGGAAACTGACGTCAAGGCCCTTAATAAGCGCATTCAATGGCAAATCGAAAATGCCGCTAGAGGACTACGTTTCGTGAAGCTAGATAAGGAGTCCCTACGCCTAATCGTCTTTACAGACGCCTCCTTCGCAGGAAATCGAGACCTCTCTTCTCAGATCGGATACGTTCTAGTCCTAGCGGATAGCTCTGGACGCGCTAATACGATCCACTGGTCCTCCACGAAGTGCAAGAGAGTCACTAGAAGCGTTCTAGCCTCTGAACTTTACGGCATGGTACACGGCTTTAATATGGGCGGTTCAGTCAAGTCCACGATCAATAAGGCCCTCGAAATCGAAGTCCCGCTAGTCGTCTGCACAGATTCCAAGTCCCTTTACGAATGCCTAGTCAAGCTAGGAACCACACGAGAAAAGCGACTCATGATCGACGTAATGTGCCTCCGCCAGGCTTACGAACGACGAGAGATTGCGGAGGTCAAGTGGATCAAGGGAGAGTCGAACCCGGCTGATTCGATGACGAAATCGAAGCCTACGAATGCCCTCAAACACCTGCTTGATACGAACACCATACAATTAGACGTAGAGGAATGGGTCGAACGCGGATAAGGTGAACGGAGGGGCATATGGGTGGGAAATGGACATATTCGGAGGGAAATGGGCGTATGGGATGGAAATATCGATGGGGACACACACACTGAGCGCTTAGGGACAGTCTGGTACTAGGCCGGATTAGGAAATCTGCATGCGAATAGGGGACACTGTTTTTCGTGCGTTTTTAGCACTTTTGCGTCGGTTTTTCGCGTTTTTCAGGTAGTTGCTAGTGTTGGTATGGTTTCCCGGAGGTCATGTGATCTTGTCACATGACCTCGCTTCCTGCATGTAGGACATGGGACATGGGACATAGGACATGCGGGAAACGGGACATGCTAGCACTAATTAGGATTAGCGTATTTAGGGATCGCATATTAGAACCTCGATACTACGATCCCTACTTACAGAATATAACAACTTCACTAACCTACGTAATTAGCATTTCACGACTACGTGACAGTGCTACGCGTTACTAGTGAACTGACATTTACCTTCTTTACTAACTTCGTCCTAGAGCTAGACTAGCTATTAGTATAGTTTCCTAGAGATTATGTGATTTATATCACATGATCTCGCTTCTTATATATAGGATATAGGACATGGGATATAGGACATACAGGAAACGGGATATACTAGATACTAGTACTAATTAGGCCTAGCGTATTTAGGGATCGTATATTAGAACCTCGATACTACGATCCCTACTTATATAATAATAACTTCACTAACCTATGTAATTAGTATTCCACGACTACGTGACAGTACTACGTGTTACTAGTGAACTAATACTAATTAGTTTATATATATAGATTAGAGGAAGGTCCTATTATTAGTAAAGTATTTAGTAGCCTAAGATAGTAATATCTACTCCTAGTCAAAGAGGGGAACTAATATTAACTCTGGTAAAGTATTCGGTAGCCTAAGGAGAAGAGATTAGCTCTTACTAATTAGAAAGCGGTTAGCCCTTTAACTATTTAACTAAATTATCTAGTTTAACTATCCTTTAAAAATAACCTCGTTTGGTACTAAGACTACCTTCTTAGTAACTAACTTTCTACTTATACACTACTATAGACCCTCCTCTAAAACCGTATGACCCTGAAGCCCTATAGACTCACTTCTACTTCGATTTTACTATTAAGTCGAGCCCCTTTGAGCTTTAGAATACCTCTGGAAAAACTCGATATTTCGCTCCCTAAAATTGCTCGTTATAGACGAAATTTTTGCGACTAAGATATTTATGAATTACTAATACTTTTCTATGAACCTACTATAAACTACCCTACCTTTAAACTATTCCCCTAGGAAACACAAATACATATTCTAAAGGGTTAATATAGATGAAGATGAGTAGAAAGAGAAGATTAAGAAATAAGAGAATAGGATTAACCTAGTAACTACGATAAAGGAGGATCTTTAGGAGTACCTAGATACTAAGTTATACTAGTACTCTATAGATAGAACTATAGATAATAACCTATGGGATCTATTTAAGGATAACTTTAAAAGCTTTAACCTTTTAGCCTTTAATTAATATAACTATACCGAATTATAGCGCCTTTAATTCTATCTTTGGTATAGTAGTATTTCTATTAACTAGAATATAAACCGCCTTACTATAGCCTAATCCTTACTTAATATTATTAACGAGGAGATAAAGCGTATATAGAATAAAGACGATATTATGTAATTTGGTCTAGTGAGAGTAGATCTTAAGAATAGACCTATTACTTCGGTTTTCGTAACTTTAGAAGGAGCTAGATACTCTAATATACTAAACATTTAACTACTACCTCTACTACCTTAACCTTAACCTTAACCTCTACTACTACTACCGGAATAAGGTATATAGAATATCGACTAACCTCCTCTACTACTACTACTACTATTACTATTTAACCCGGGAGCTCCTTAGGTAATCCCGGCTATAAAGCTCATTAGAGAAGTAGCTAGAATCTATACTAAAGATTAGAAGTATAACGGAACTAATAGTAGTTTTGACTATAAACTCACTATCTTTTTTGATATCTACTAATATATAAATCTCCTATAAGATATACTTATAAGAGCTTTCCTTATAATACTAAAGGGCTTAGTATAAGACTTCTTTTATAATAATAGCTTATCTTAATAAACTTATAAAGTAACCTATATGAATATTTATAACTTCTTCGAAGGTCCTAAATATTAATAATGAAATCTAGACAAATGAAACGCTACTAACTTGAATTCTATAATAACTAAGTACCCTAAAAATTCGATATTTGAGGTTATTTAGATTCTAATTAATGAGCTATATTAACTATAGTTTAGACTTATAACTACCTTACGAAGTACTAAATTCCTATATAATAAGATTATTACCGCTTACTAAGGCTCTCTAGTATACTAATATATAGTTTTAGACCCTCTTATAGATCTCGGCTAGCTTATCTATAAGCTATAGTCCTCTATTACTACATATGAGAAGGAGTAATAATAGATTAATAGCGAATCTACCTTCTTTACTAATCGATGATTCTATTTAAATAATCGTTAATTCGGAAACTATTGAAATAACTATAGTTATAGTTATAGAAGCAGAAATCGTAACGACTATAGAAATCGTAATGACTACTATAATAGCTACTTAACTTCTTATAAGCCCCGCTATAGTAATAGCGATTCGAATACCCTAAAGTCGTGCTTTATATATAAGAAACTAGACTACTACTCCTAGAAGTATTCGTTAGAGGAATAATAAGACGAAAAGGCTCGATTTAGAGCTAGAAAACTCTATTAGTTCAAGGCCCCGAACTCTCGAAATTTCAATCGAGAGTTTAGTTATTCTTACCTATAATATATAGCTTATATAAAAGGTAAATAGGAGATATACTAGAATAGTAAGGATAATCTAGGTGATAATTTTAAGGCTCTTTTAATAGATATGATTAATGATATAGATGAAGTAGAAGTAGAGGATAAACACTAATATTTAGATTCCTTCTTTATTTCTATCGAGAGTCTCCTAGCTACTCTAGACATAGAACTACTTAATAATTAAACTCTTAATATATGAGCTCCTAAAGTACTAATAACTATAGCTAATAGCCTTATAGATGAACTTACCTCTCTTTCCTTTATATACTAGTTAATAGGTGAGAACTATACTATAGAACCTAAAGAACTACTTATAGAGGATACCTAGACCTTTATAGTAAGAGGTATATCTAGATATAGTAATTAATACTTTTACGGAATCGTAATTAATACTAGAGCCTCTAAATACTTAATTACTAGTCTCGATTAATTCTAAGCTCTATAGTGAACTAATAATAGTATTATACTTAATAAGTGTTTGATTAGTTATTAGCTAGCTTTTAGCTGTTCGCACACTGTTAACCTCGGGCGTCATGTGACGCTGTCACATGCACGGCCCATCCTGTAGACTAGACCCAATTAGGCATAGCAGAGGTTCGGGAGTGCAGTTCAGTAACTCAACCTCCTGAACTGAACTCCCTAACCTCAATAATATACCACTTCACTAACGATAAACGCAACGAGTATTCCACGACTACACGTGATGGTGCTTAGCGTTTCTGGTGAACCGACAATAAGAGTACTAAAGGTTAAGTTATAGTCTACTTTAGTATAAGCTCTTTTACTTCTATTAGTTCTATAGTTATAGAAATACTAATTAGATAAATATAATTCTATATTATACTCTTAAAAACTCTATTCTTACTTAGCTTAGATAATATAGATAAGCTACGAGTCTACTTTAATAATCTTACTAATTATATTATTACTTCTACTAGACGCTATATACTTATTATACGATGTTTTAGTTACTCCTTTCTACTTTAGAATAATATATTATAAAGCCTTATTTCCGAATTCTTTACCTATAATCTATACTTCCTTATAGAGACTAAATTACGACATCTCTATCACTAATTCAGCTATCTATTAGTTAATAAGCTCTAGAACTTACTAGAGCGAGCTAGCTATGAAGTCGATATAGAAGCCTTAGAATACCTCACGAAATACTATAAATAATACTAGAAGAATAGAAAATCACCTAGTTAATTTAAGTTTAACTTAAGAGACGATATTAGCTTTAACCTCTCGATTATCGTCGATATATTCTATATCCTCGGGAAGCCTATTCTCTATATTATTAACGAGGGTACTAGATATTATAGGGGCTATTAGCTCTAAAATATTAGTACTATATATACCTAGGATACCCTAAAGATATACTAGATTAATACCTATTTAGGTCCTCTTAATTAGATTATAGTAGATACTAGAAAGTAGTTCACTAGTAAGGAGTTCACTTAGCTTATAAATACGATAGGAATAAAGGTGAAAATCGTCCCTATAAAAGCTCATAACTCTATAGGAATCATTAAATACTACTATAAGCTAGTTCAATATACTTACCTAATTATTATAGCCGAAATCAAGGGAATTAGTAAGGAGATAGCTCTATAAATAGCCTTTAAGGCTCTTAATAATACCGTAGGAATTAGTAAGATTATTCCTATACTCCTAGTCTATAGTACCCTACCTCGATTAAGTAAATACGACGCTCCTATACCTACTATTTCCTAACGTTTAATAGCCCTAAAGAAGGCGATAATAGAGATTTAGAAGCTATAAGCTAAGTATTAAGTCGAAGATACCCTAAATATATATAATAGCCCCTCTATAAATAATATCCACGAACTTATATTGAATTCAGATATTCTAGTATAGTATAAGAGGAATATAGGTTAACTAGGTAGTTAGTAGGGACTATATAAGCTAGTAGTAATAGAAGGAGAGTTATACGTACTAGCTTTACTATACGGTAATACTACTTTCCGCTTAACCTCTATAAAACTATTCTATATAGGAGATATTAAGGTTAGTTCTAAGGGTCCTAAGGACGGTCCTAAATACTATAGCGAAGGTGACGGCGAAGGTGATACGGGTATAATTCCTCTTACTATACTACCTATTCCACTAAAGCGTAGTAGAGGTAGACCCTATAAGAACCCTAATATAACGGTATTCCTATAAGACGACGACCTATATAAGGATTCCTATTAAACTAAGGTTACTAGCCTCCTAGAAAAGGGCGTATTTAAGGTTATTCCTAGATCTTAGGTACTATAGGAGGTATATATCTTTAACTCCCGCTTCGTCGACGAGATTAAGAATAAAGGGATAGATAGAGAGCTTAAGAAGTTAAGACTAGTCGTTTAAGCCTATAATAATAGTAAGAAGTATATAGTATTAACGTAATCACTAATTATCTAACGAATTAGCTAGAGAATTATTATCTATATCGCCGCTATAACTAAGGGAACTATAGGACTATACTTACGGGATATATCATAAGCCTATATCTAGTTATTAACCTTACTAAATCGTGATTTCTATATTAACCCGCCTCCTGAGCTTACTAATTAACTAAATCTAGAGGCTAGTTCGGTATTAAAGGTCGTAAAACTACTCTATAGAGTACTAGAAGCTAGAAACCACTAGTTCAAGACTTATTATTCTCATTACCTAAACGAGCTAGCTATAGAATAGTCGACTTATGACCCGTGCTTACTCTATAGTAACTACTCCTTTAGTATTATTAGCCTTTAAACTAATGATACTCTATTTATAGGAGATGACGACTTCGCTAAGGTAGAGTATCTAAAGCTCTAGGAGGCTAATTTCCTAGCTAAGGAACGTGAACGCCTTACGACTAACCACGATCTCAAGTTTAATAGAGGTATTATTCGTACTAACTCTACTAGTATTACCCTCACGTAGGAATACTAGTATAGTAACCTCTACCCGGTAATAGTTAAGAATACGACTATAACTAGTAATAGGGGTATTATATATCGAAACCTCACGATTAAGGAATAATACGTCGCCTAGTGAGCTCGAGGAGTATATATTATATTAACCTATTAACTAGAGGCTTTATATGACTACTTAGTAGCTACTTAAGCTATTGAACCTACGGAAACTAATATTAAGGCCCTTAATAAGCGTATTTAATAGTAAATCGAAAATCCCACTAGAGGACTACGTTTCGTAAAGCTAGATAAGGAGTCCCTATACCTAATCGTCTTTATAGATGCCTCTTTCGTAGGTAATCGGGACCTCTCTTCTTAGATCAGATACGTTCTAGTCCTAGCAGATAGCTCTAGATATACTAATACGATCTACTAGTCCTCTATGAAGTATAAGAGAGTCACTAGAAGTATTCTAGCCTCTAAGCTTTATAGTATAATATATAGCTTTAATATAGGTAGTTTAGTTAAGTCCACGATTAATAAGGCCCTCGAAATCGAAGTCCTACTAGTCGTCTATATAGATTCTAAGTCCCTCTACGAATACCTAGTTAAGCTAGGAACCACACGAGAAAAGCGACTTATAATCGACGTAATATGTCTCTGCTAGGCTTATGAATAACGAGAGATTACGGAGGTTAAGTGAATCAAGAGAGAGTTGAACCTGGCTAATTTAATAACGAAATCGAAGCCTACGAATACCCTCAAATACTTACTTAATACGAATACTATATAATTAGACGTAGAGGAATAGGTCGAATATAGATAAGGTAAATAGAGGGGCATATAGGTAGGAAATAGGTGTATAGGATAGAGATATCGATAGGGACACACATATTAAGTGTTTAGGGATAGTCTAGTACTAGGCCGGATTAGGAAATTTGTATACGAATAGGGGACACTGTTTTTCGTGCGTTTTTAGCACTTTTGCGTTAGTTTTTCGCGTTTTTCAGGTAGTTGCTAGTATTAGTATAGTTTCCCGGAGGTTATGTGATTTATGTCATATGACCTCGCTTCTTATATATAGGAAATAGGACATGGGACATGGGATATGCGGGAAACGGGACATGCTAGACACTAGTACTAATTAGGCTTAGCGTATTTAGGGATCATATATTAGAACCTCGATACTACGATCTCTACTTACAGAAAACAACTACTTTACTAACCTACGTAATTAGTATTCCACGACTACATGACGGTGTTACGTATTACTAGTGAACCGATATTAAGAGTATTCTTCGACTACTATCTCGAGTTACTTAGTATAAGTTCCTATTCTATTAGCTAGATAAGCGAGGTTACTTTGGAGAGAGGGCTTTTAGGTCTCTTATTTAATTATAGGGACCTTGGGTAAGCTTCTTAAGCACTTGTAAATATAAAGGGAATAAAGCATATATAGGAAAGTAGAGGGGTGAAGTACTCAAAATACGGGCGTAAAGTGTTAGTGTGTATATGTTTAATATATCTTAGAAATAAAGAGTATTTTTTGGGCATTATTATTCAAAATTTATATTTTAATAATTAGGATTTTGTGGAATATAAATCGCGATTTTGAAAATTGGCGAGGCTAGGTAGCGCAAAATGTACGTGAGCGAGAGTTATGCAAGTCTCGCTTAGCGTAGGCTCACTAGCCCCTGATGAGGAGTAATTACTGTAGTAATTATATTGTAGTATTACATCCGAGCGATAAGAAGTAGCTAATAAGCTAACGCTTTGTGCACACGTGTCTACGCCACTTTCGCTGATCCCTGGCGGCTGGGCGGCCGCTCCCTCCTCACCCTCCCGCAAGAGCTAGAGCAGCGCCGCGCACCCCCGCTCACCCGGCTCTCGCGACTGGCGGGAGCTAGGAGAGAGAGAAAATCGCGGAATATTGCACTCTTGGCACACCATGTGACACGCGCAAGTCGTCCGTGCGCATCGCGACTTCCGTCGACGCGACCTCTCAAGTATGCAACCTTTTTTTGCCAATTGAACCTCGACCAGTGACCACTGTTCGGCAAAGTCTCAGAAAATGGCGAATTCGTCGAATCTCTTCTGTTTTCTGTCCGATTTCTGTGCCGATGCCGATACCTTAGTGGTAAACCGAAGTCTCTTATGCCGGCACTCTTGGTTTGTCAACAAACTCTGTGAACAAGCCCCAACCACAACCTCGCTCAAGCTACCGCGAGACTTTCGCAACGCGTACCAGGCTATCATCGACTACCTAGAAGACGACGTCGTTCCAAATGGACCTGCTTGCGTGGGGAGTCGTCCCGAGGCAAAGCAGCACGCCGAGCTCATACTGATGCTCTGCTACTTCGCAGAGTTCTACGAAATGGATGACCTGGCGAACCGTTCGATCGATGCCTTACGATTCCATGAACATCAATGCAGTCGCAGCCTCGTAGGTCGGCATTTTGGAGAGGTCTACACAAATACGAGAAGGGGAAGCAAGCTTCGTCACTACTGCGCTCTTTCGACTGCTTGTTTTCTCTTCAATGGGGATGGTACAGCTGAGGAGCAGGGTACAGTCAATATTCTGTTCAGGGGGATACCTGGATTCGAGGATGATGTTCGTGCAGCCCACGCAACAGTGAGGGAGAAGACTCGAGTCCCGAGACCTGACTGCGATTCGCCTGAGAATCATTTTGGGCGTTGCGAGTTCCACAACCATCGTGTCGGAGATACAAGCGAAATAAGTTCTGCTGATGGTCGTACAATCTACATTGGAAATCTGCCATACGCAACGACCGAAGAAGATTTGAAAACTTTTCTCGAAGGGTACCAAGTGTAAGAGTGTTATCTTTCCTTTTCCCGGCTCCCGAAACCTTGATCGGTTTAGTCGCGCCTCAGATCAACTGCTGACAACACCTCTACAGTACATCCACTACCTTTCCAAAGAATTCGCGTAGATATGCCTTCGCCAATCTCTCCACCCCAAGCGAAGCTGAGCGTGCTATTGCTGAACTCTCCGGGAGGGAAGTTTTTGGTCACGAAATCAGAGTTCAGCTTGCTCGCAAGCCTACCCGAGATAGCAAAACCCAAGATGGTGCCGTCGGCGGGTGTGAAGTTCTTTCTGAAGTCACTGATGCTGCGAGAATGGCGGCTGTTAGCGTACAAAGTGGTTTGGCTGCCTCAACAAGCGTAACTATGCAATCGAGTCGGGGCTCAAAAACATCTGGTACCGGTTTTGACGAATCGCTAGATGGGGGCTTCAACGACAGAGATGCGGAAGAGGACTTAATGTCATTCGACCGACCAGAGGAGAACAATGGGAGCGACGGTGTTGTCGACGAAGCGGATGAGATGGAAATGTCGTTTAATCCGCGAGAGAGCCACAATCGAAGTGATAAAGCTGTGGACAACTCCGGATTTGCGGATGAGGAAGCAGCCCCACGTGTCATCTTGGCTGTTCCTCCAATTCCTCGTTCTTCACCGCCCCCTGGTTATAGTTGGGCTCTCAGACCTGAATGGTTCCTGGCGCCAACAGACCACCCCCCGATTGATCAAGTCCAACAGTCTTGCTCCCACACCCGATTTGAAGATGGAGATGGTAGTCAGTACGAGCCAGCCGGCATTACACACATGGGTGCCTCCAACTATCCAGAATATATTGGTGGATGGGTTCAGCCCTCCACGGACTTTGGAGACATACCTCCTCGTGCCCCCGCCCCATCTCCGCCAGCACGTGTCAAAGATGAGGATCCATTCCAAAAAGAGTTGCATGGAGTTGATCTCTATAGCGCCGATGACCACCCTGGACCTTCTACGAACCAGCAGCCACAAGTTAAGGTCGAAGGTCAAGAAGCTGTGGATATGCCACTTATTCCGAGACATTCCCATCTAACAAGGGCGCAGGTGCGCAGTCAAAGACATCCTTTCAAATGCTTTACCTGCAATAACCAGTTCGAACGCAATCAGCACCTCAGGAACCATCTCATAAAATACCCACACCACCGCGGTGATGAAATCCGACCACCCCCAACCCAGAGGCAAAGCACCAAAAGCATCAAGAAGCATGTCAGAAGGGCAAGGGTTCAAAAGTAACTGGATATACCAGTGAGCTGTGGGACAATCAATTGAAGGACGTCTATTCTCCTGAAGGGGAAGTGATCATATGTAATTATCATTGGCGGATGGCTCTGGAGTTTCATTACCTAAAGACCAGATTCAGGTCACTATATATTAATGTGTAGAAGTTCGTTCGAGCACCTCGCTAGACTTCATCATTGTGGCACGTCCTTACATTACGATTATCTCCTCATACAGTCTCCATCCCCCCAAACTCCTGCATTTCCCATTCGCATTTCTCCTTAAAACTCGCAATTACTTGCTTATAGTTTACAGCTTGCCCCTCGCCAAATTCAAAACCATCTCCCTTCCAGTGACCCAAGTCGTCCTCCACAGCGTCGGAATATCCAAAGTACTCGTCAGCCCGTCCGCAAACCCAAAGCCCAACATGGGAGGAATCCATCCCCGCGCATACTCAAGCGCAAAGCAAGCACTGTCCATCTTGTACTGCTTCACGGTGCCGCGATGAAGATGGTGCACACTACCTTGCGGGTAGACTTCTGGCTCATAGGATCCCGGAGTATAGGCGAGCTGAGTGCCTTTCAGGATGTGGAAGTAGTCGTCGGCGGTATGACGGCCTGTGTGGCCTTCGGTGCCCACTGCGGTGCCTGTGAGATTTTCAGTAACACATTCCCCAGAAGCGGGAAGGGAGGACAAACCGAAGATGATGAGGTATTCTGTGATGCCTGGGGGTCGTGTCAACAAATTTGATTGAAGCTGGTATGTCATGTGACCACGCGGCATGGATCTGAGAGCTTGATGTCTGCTGGATGCACTGATGAGAGAACTTACTGGCATGGATAATGTACATCCCTCCCATGGCACCTCCAGCATTATTGAATATCCACTCCTGATCAAGATTGATATACCCTCCAGGGAACTTGTCGCTCAACTCTTTGGTAATGTAGGCCACGACAGCGGTGGTGTCGTTCCCATGAGCCCCAATGGCACGCAGTGAGAGATCATGAAGGTCCGTAGGGTTGAGGATATAAAACCAGTCGAGATGTGAGTCCAAGAACCTGTACAGAACTGTCAAGAGCGCGAAAACGACCGTGAAGATAGTTGCTTTCCGAGCGAAGGACTGTGGTGTGACATCAGAAGCCGAAGACGGTGCTTTCGGTGGCATGATTGTGGACCAATTGAATGAAAGGTGATTAAGGAGAGTGAGAAGTTGACGGGAAGGAGTAAGGAGGTTGTTGATAAAACACGATTTTTTTGACTGTTGAGAGCTCGGGCAGGGAGCTTTTCCGGCTTCCGGCGCTAGAATGTTTCTGGCTTAGGGCGATCAACCTTGTAGCTCGGTGCTCGCTAAAATTTCAGGGGCAAGTCTCACCGATTTCATCCCGCTTCTTTGTCACATCTTTCCCCTGTCACCGGCTTTTCGGGATTTCGCGTACTTCTCTCTGCTTAATTGATATTTCAATTCGTACTACTTTCTATATATATTCTCGTTATCGTCTTTATTAGTCAGGACATCCCAACGGCGCTCAACCCGTCGTCCAGGCTGGCCGCCTGAGTTTGAGTGTTCGATACTGTTTGGCTTCGAAATTCCGGTCTCCTTTACCATGTTGAAAAAGACACATCGAAGCGACTCTCCTGATGAACTCAACCGCAACAGTGGAGCAGAGAGGATAGCTCTGAGAAGGACGTTGTCAATCGCGTATGACCACCGAGATGCAGCTGTAAACCGAGAAGCTAGAGCCAAGGCGGAGGGGTCTCAGGTCGGTCATGAACCGCGGTCAACCGTCGAAGTTGGTCCAGGCAGGAACACGAATCCCATAGACTTGATGACATCACCCAGCAGCTCCTTTTCGAGATCATTGTCTAGCTCCTCGAAGTCCAAGTCGAAGAAGAGAAGAGGGAGTGGGTCATCTGGAGGCTCCGATGGCTCACAATGTTCGGAGCGTGCAAGAAGATCCTTGACGATATCACTGCATGGCTCCTCGGACTCAGGATCGGATTGCAGAAGAGGAAGGGGGTCATCTGGAGACTCTGAGAGCGCGTACGTAGGGGAGCGTGCACCAGAAATGTTGTGGCTTGATGACGAGGGGGGTCTGGAGGCAATGGCATACGAAGCACGATCCAGAGCCCAGGCTGGGAGGAATCGCACTCTTGAGAGCCGTGCAATCATGGAAGATGGCCGAGGCCAAGCAAAGAACTCCGTACAGCCAACAACAAGCAATCAGGTGATGCGACCACTCGTCGGTGTGATAATCCCAGCTCAAGTAAGTGCAGTGCATTGAAAGTTCCACACTCGTCCCTCTGTCACATGAGATCCGTGCTGATATTCGCAGACAAGGAAAACTCATGACGAAGGAAAAAGCTTTGGCCCAGGATTTGACGACAAGGAGAGATACAAAGCGAAAGAGCAGCCAAGACCTTCTTCGTCTAAACTCCCCGTGAATTTGGACGACCTCCCCCCCATGGACTTCCGAGAGACCAATCTCGATCCCTTCCTCGGTCTCACTATCCCGAGAGAATCGCCTCCAAGAGAAGCTGGTTCTACAAAACGGGCAAATCATGGAAATTAAGAGCAGTTCTAGCGACATCGTTGCCAAAGCACACCGCAAAAAGAATCAACGAGTCCCTTCGAAGACACACTACTCGCCGAAAATATTTGGTCTTCCCTAGCACCAATTTCATTTAGCCAAGACATGTTCCTTTGCTCACCTGCTTCATTCCCACGATATATCCCTTTGTGCACTGTTTCTTCAACATGTGGGGAATTGCTTGATGTAACAGGTAGTTCGTTATCGAAATCTCGACGTGAGCATTTTCCATTTTTGTCTTTGGACCTGAGCCGTTGCTGCTATGGCCTGAGCTGTGGGTGAGCCAGGCTGCGCGGTGAGTCCAGGAGGTGAACCATGGTGAGTGGACTGGGGCCTGGATGGACTCCTCGGCTACGACCGCCGTCGGCTGAAATTGGAAAAAGCAAGTCAGTACGGAAACCTCGCGATTAGTCGCCGATTACCTTACGGGGCGCTGGCTGCTTACTGCTTTGAAATTCAGCAGCTCTGCATACCGCCGTGTCGGCGGTAGTTTCCAGTGAACTCAGAACATAAAGCTTTCCAATCGACAGGAAACTAAGGTCCATCCGCAAAACGTCTTTTTTATCGCGTCAAATAATTTCTACAATGGCGCGCCGTTCAGTCCTCATTACCGGTTGCAGTCAAGGCGGTGCCGGCGAAGCTCTTGCACAGATATTCGTCCAAAATGGATTTAGAGTGTTTGCAACGGCAAGGAGTCTTAGCAGAATCCAGCATCTGGAAGCCGAGGGTATTGACATTCTAGAGTTGAATGTTTTGGACAGTAGTTCCCTCGAGAAGACAGCTGAGACTGTCTCTGGCCTGACTGGTGGAACGCTTGATATTCTCATCAACAACGCAGGAGCAGGCATGTTCATACTGAAAATGGAAGCACTAGGTAAGATCACTGATAGGATATAGGTTATATGACACCACTGCTAGACATGGACCTCGGTCGAGCTTGCAAGCTCTTCGATTTGAACGTCTTCGCACCAATCAGCGTCGCCAAAGCTTTCATTCCACTTCTCATTGCCAACAAAGGGACGATCATTAACATCGGCTCCTATGTCGATGCCTTGCCTGTGCCCTGGCAGGGGGTCTACAATGCTTCCAAAGCTGCGCTTAGATCGCTTACTGACAACTTGCGGCTGGAGCTACGCCCATTTAATGTCGATGTGGTCTATGTTTGTCCTTTTCCCTTTCTTTTCCGTTTCTTCTTTCTTTTCATCATTACTCGCATGTGAAGGTCCACTTCTAATTCCTGTGTAGATTGCCGCTGGAGGAATCAGGAGTAAGTTCCTCGACAACTTGGAGACTATTCATCTGAACAAAACATCGCTCTACTACCCTGGGAGAGAAATACTTGAGCCAAAGATGAATTACGAGAGTGAGAAAAGCGCACCCAGCAGCATGCTGCCGATCGAATTCGCCCAGGAAGTCTACAAAGCTGCAATTGCCATGGGTTCTCTCCACAGAGTATATGCTGGCACACAAGCGCCGGCAGCTCTGAGTACTATGTCTCCCCCGAGAGGGTATGTATTTCGTCCACGATTAATATTCAAAATTTCTGATATAGTTTTAGGACCAGCTGCTCGCCGGCGGAACCGGAATAACGGAATTTGCAGAGCTGATACAGAAACGTGATACATGATCTGGCATAACGTTGTCCTTATCTTCTAGATAATCTCTTATAAATGTGTTATCTCATTGACACGCAATTTTAAATGCCTCTCACATGTGTTGCGTTTTTATCATGTGCAACTCCGGTTACTCCCGGAAACGACTTCATTTGGTGTACATCGAGCACTTCCAGGTCCTGATTCTTATACAACGTCTGCCTTTGTTAAAAGTAGATAAATCTCGGTTGTCAACATTATAACTCGGAATTATGAATTGCTCTTTCGAATTGAATTTCCTAAGAGCTTTGATTGATGCCTTGGATTTAGGTCCCCGAACGAGCCTACGTGATCCCACATGTTCTTGATTACGTACAGAAGCATGATCTTGAATCACAGAGCTGTCAAGATTCATATTGAAATGGGAATAATATTTTGGTGCAAAGCAATATATTAATGATCAATGGAACCTAGAATAACTAGATACAGAGTGAGTGAGTCCTAAAAACAGAGAGAAAGGCCTCCCAAGCAGTGTGTCAAATGATTAGATTAGATTAGATTAATGCTCATTAATCTAATCTAATCAAAGGATTTTTCCATTAATCATATTCTAATCATAATCTAATCAGATTAATCAATTATTAATTGATTAATTTGATTAATGGAGCACGTGATAGCGCACATGACGTCGGAGGGCCAGAAGCCGAGGTGGAGGCCAAATTGAGGTTTAGTCTAGCTATATCGGGAGCGCGCTTTACCTAATTGGGGCTAGGCGCGGCCTAGGCCGTCGCTTACTAAGTAAGCGAAGCACCCAGAACCTTCTTACCCCCTTATCCCTTCGTCTGGTGAGACATAGTCCACGCTAGCAAGGGGGGTGTGGCTGCACGCAAGCCTCACCTCGTTTCATTACGCTTCATTAAACGAGGTGAGGCTTGCGTGCAGCCACACCCCCCTTGCTAGCGTGGACTATGTCTCACCGGACGAAGGGATAGATTATATTAATTATAAAAAAAGTAATTAGAAATTAACCTCTATTAGTAATAAGTACTTGGTTTCTTTAATAATTAATAAGTAAAAGTAAAGAGAAAAGTAAGAAAAGTCAAAAAGTCTCTTATCACGTGATTAATCAAGTATTAATCAGATTAATCAAGATTAATTAATCTAATCTAATCAAAAAAAATCCGAATTACGTTAATCAAAATCTAATCACATTAATCAATTAATTAATCGATTAATTTGATTAACGTGATTAATCCTTTGACACACTGACTATATTCCTGATTCCCATAACCCAACAGCGATCCCACTAATATTGGGGTTCCAAGCTAACTTGGTGGGGGGATGATTATTAATCAGATACTTGAATAATAATGTACTCGAAACCCCCCTTATTTTGATAAATATGGTTCGATTCTGCGGCTCGCAGAATCGGACCGGAATGCAGAACGGGGCGTAAGCGAGAATCTCACGATGGACTTTCACAGTAAGTGCCGTTTTTAACATGTAGAAGAATTAGGGGATGCTTTGGTGTTCCACCTATTAAAGATTTAAAACCCCGACTGGAAAATATATCCGATGTATAGCTTAGCTTGCAATTGATTGAAGCACGAGACATCCTCACCAGCTATTCCAAAGCACCTGACGAAGGAACATTTGAATCAAACTTCGGACATCAATGCCTCTCACATTCAGCTAGAAGGTGAAGGTCTCCTCCGGCCTCTTCTAGATGGCAAAGAGAACCCGATGAGGCCTCTGACCAGAGGAATCTGCCACAATCAGCGACGCCAAAGACAATCTTCTTCTCTATCAAGCCCTCCGCCAACCTCGAAACAGCAACAAGCGACATCGAAAGATTTCTTGCAGGTGGGGGCAATTAGCCTTGCAAATCAAAGCCTACACCCTCGCCTCTTCTGCAGCTTTTCAAGCTACGCCGAGTCGAGTTCCTATTGAGCTACAGGGCGATGAAAAGTGCACCAGCCTTCGCTCGTGGGGGTAGCCCGCCGTGGGAGGAGGAATGAAAACGAGCGAAATAACCAAAGGAAAATCAGGAAAGCTCTGAACTGCGGGGACTGGTCTCTGAAGATCTGGAGGTTGCAGCAGCAATGTTCATTACAGACAGCCCACTCAAGACTTGGGTCGACTTGGCTGCTCGGAGCCTGCCCTTCGAGCGCATTTCAAGCATCCAAGCCTTCAAGTTTGCCATGAGGCAGTGCCAGGCGGGATAGAGAATGATGAAGATGTGTCTGTCAACTAGTCTAGTGAACGCATGTCAGAAAATGACTTGATAGAGGAAGCTTTCGACCTGCTGATTTACATACCTTTAGGAGGGAGGACGCTGGACATTTTGAGGAATGAGAAGTGGGACTTAATGTGATTTGACGAATTAAATAGCACAGTTAGACTGTTGGGATGATTGATTGGCTGAGATTGTAATGCGCGCCATGGATTCGTGATGCTACTTGGAACACAACTCGGCCAAGGAGTTGCTTGTTGACAACATTGGACGGAAAGTCGGGCACTTCAAAGTCACAAGAATTACGCAGGTACAAGCATACCATTTATGTTCATTTGTTCATGACCTTCTTAGAGATAGCAATCCGGCTACTCTGATGCAAGTATGAGGAAGCCCACCCACCTAAGACGTACACCATTTACCGTCACCCCCTAGCCACGATGCACGAATCAAATGTGTGTAATAGCGCGCATTACTTTAGATGCAAAGCAAAAAGCCACCACTGAGAAAAGAAAGAGAATCTCGAGGTCACGGCTTGGTACCAACGCCACTCTTCCGCTCAGAGCCTTTCCTTTGCTCGTTCTCAGCGTTGAACTTCTTCCATAGCGCAGCGATATCCTCTTTCGAGTCGTTCTTCTCGGTAATCAGGTTCTTCAGCCATTTGTTTTCTGTCTCCAATTGGTTTATCCGTCCTTCCAACGCAGCAACCTTATCACTCATTTCCTTCGCAGACCGCTCCAGAGCTTGTTCTCTTTGCTTCTTCTTGACCCGGAATCGTGCTGAGGCAGCAGTGTTGCGTCGTCGCTTGTCTTCTTCAGCAGCAAGGCGGGATGCTTCTTCGAAGGATTGTGCATCGGATGGGGATGTCGAAATAGAATCCGACTTGCGCTTCGTGCCAGACGGGGCTACTACAGATGTTGGAGATCCCGCAGCAGGTGACGAGGCGTAGAGAGCTTGACCGGGTTGGAGGGGGGTGTGGCTGGGGTCGGTGAAGCTGCCGGGGAATTGGTTGAAGTCATTAAACGGGAAATCGCCTGTGGGAGCCATCAAGCGTCAGCATGGCCACTCCACAGTGTTCCACACAACGGTTAGAAGCGGAGGCGGTAATGTCGACAACTTTGTCAGACATATATCGCTGCGCCTCGAGTTGATGCTCCGCCCAGGAAGTCATGTGATAAGGCGTCATCCTGGACTTGACATTGCGTGATAGGCCCGTCTGAATATCCAACAGAGGACTGCTGCAGCAACTGCAGCAACTGCGAGCACCGCGCGCAGCACAGCCAGTCATTGTGAGAATGGCTCGGGCATTGGCCCAGGCGCTATCTGCGGGGTTGTGCAGCAGGAAGTCGGCCAGCTGAGTGACGACTTCTCCTCAAGGGTGGAGGAGCAGAAGCAGATCCTGAGCCAGAGTCGGAGAGAGAAACAGCAGACAGAAATCGCAAACAACAGCATCTCAATGTAGACCCAACAGATATGCACTAACCTGAAGCAAAATCCAGTCCCTTCACATCAACGTCAAAGCTATCGGCAGCCGGCGCCGGTTGACCGTCCGCAAAGCCCCCAGCCTGCAAGTCCACCTCCTGTCCCAGATCAAAGTCGAAGAATTGAGTGTTCGTGAAAAGCGCCAGATCGTCATCCACAAAGTTGTCTTGGTTCGAGAGGTCCTGTGCCGTCGGGATCGCATTCAGGTTGGCGATGTACTCGCTGACGTTCGGACCCCGTCTGCCATTGTAGGTCATCTTGGAGAGAGGTTCACGATGTTCCGAGGCCGTCGTAACCGTGTATTCCTTCGATAATCGAGAGCAGTGTTGTGTGCGAATCGCTGTTTGGTGTTCGAGGCCAAGGTTCGAGGATGGAGAGATTCGAGGGGTGGGTGACTCTCGAAGGACAGACGAAGTTTGACGGGCAAGGGCTGCGCGTGCGCTCGTCGAATGGCGGAGCAATGAGCGGCAGGAGAGTTACTCCGTGTTTTGCTGCTGGATCTCGGGAGGGGCAGCGAGAGGGTTGTTGTGAGAAGAAGCAATTCGGATGGAGGATTGGGTGGTGGTGGTGGTGGGAGATGAAGGGCGTGCGCTGATTCTGCGCGCGGGCACCCCACTATCGCGGCCAGCACACTGACTAATTATTTTCGGCTGTTGCACCCGCGCAAAATCGAGAGGCGCGGGACAAAATACAGTGGCAGAGCAGATTTGGGCTTCTACTTTTTTGTGATCGAGGATATTCTCAAAGTTGTTGCTTTGGTTTCCTTTCAATCAAGGTGAGATGCGCTGGTGGCAATACTGTACACAAAGAAACCCTCAGCGAAAATCTCTTTCCCAAGCCCAAGTCATGACGGAAGGCCCAAAGGAGATACCTCGGGTCCCAGGCCGTTGAGGTAATCATCCCGCTGCGCAATCGGCGACTCTCATCGGCCAATCAACTAGGGGGCTGAGGGGCACCCGTCGTCGGGAACAATAGGATGCAACATAAGACGTTCAGTCGGTCCGACACAACAACGACAAAATGAAAGAAAGTCTACAATAAAACTAATTATTATAAATCATATTAATCGGAATCACCGTGTGTCGTATAGTGATTAATTTCCCGTTCTCCGTTTTTTAATATCTTTAGTATTGCGGGAGTTATAAAGCACCTTGTTATTTTTAGCGAGGCTGCACGTGATTAAAACCATAGACTTTTAGTACTTTATACTCTCTATAGTACTAAATCTTAAATTTTGAGTTTCTAATATATATAGTAAGCTTATATAAGCCTAATGAGCCTTATAAATCTAAGTTTAAATGCTATTTACTTTAGTGCACGTGACTTTCTTACAATATTTTCGCGTTTTATATGGTCAAAATAAAGTATAAACTGTCCGTGTACTTCAAAATTCTATTACCAGTTAAATACTATTCCTATTAAAGAAGTGTACATGTTATTTGCCTGGTTCTATTCTATAATTGCAATACTTATTAAATAATTCCTGCTATAGCAAAAACGTTTTCTTGGGCGTAAAAGGCGGACAGCTATGTCGGACCGACTATACAGGCTCTAGCAAGGTCGAAGGGCCTATTTTCTAGCCTGAAATACCTTCAGGTTTGATGTCTGGCAGGGAAATGTTCTGATGTCACGTGTCATAATATTTCTTTCAATATCTTGTCTTTGCACTCCATAAGGGAAGTAGTGGCTGAAAGCATTCCCTCTGAACATATTACGCGCGGAGGCGTACCGCCGATAAGTGTTGTTGCTTTCAAATTAGAAGAATCAGATTCATCATCGACTAAGAAGACTCGCATCTTTCCCACTAACTCCAAACACAGCGCACTTCTTCATTCACACGATTTATAACACCAGCGATTCACCAGTACCAAGCGCACTCCTCAAAACTGCCTTGTCCACAACATCAACATAATAAGCACCCTCCTCCGTCGTAGCCCTCCACCCCTCCCAAGCATCATCAACCTGGTTCACCAAGTCCTTTGTCTGCAACCTATCATCGGGATGCGGCCTCAACATCTCAGCAACAATGTGCCGAATCGGGTCACTAAACCCTTTGTCATTCATCCTCGAGATCTGCCATTCGTAATTGTAAAATCGAGGTGGCGGCATGCCGGTCATCATCGTGTAGACTGTTGCACCCAGGGCCCAGACTTCAGATGCTCGAGTCCATGAGTGTGTGTGTCTATAGATCTCCTGAGAAGAAATAAGTCTCGGGCATTGAAAGTTAAATGACCAGACTTACTGGAGGCCAGTAAAACATCTTCTCTCTCGATGCCTCTTCCATCCTCTTTGTCGAAGCCACACGGCCTCCCACGCTCCCGCAAACCTTCCCCCATTGAAAGCCCCCGAGCTTACACTCACCATACGTTTCCTCTCCCTTCGGTTTCTTGAACCAAATCTGACCAGGACTGATATCTCTGATCAAAATAGTGTGCCAGTCATCATCATGCCTGAGCCATTCTCCACGTATTCCCGCCGTTTCCTTGACTCCGTGATGCAGCCAGAGCAGAGCTCGAGAGCTGCTTTTCAGCACATGCCAACAAAGGGATTCTGGGAGAGAGAAGCGGTGGAAGTTTTGGGCGGCAAGGAGGTGCCATCCAGCTTCGTCGGCAAAGCCTGGGTATGCTTCCGGTGTGGGCAAGAGGTAGGCTAAGCACCCGGCATCCATATCTTCCCAGACTGTAATGTCGCCGTAGGGACCTGCTTCGGTGGTGGGGCCTGAAAGAGTGGAAGTCCGGATGATGTCGACAAGGGAGATGATGTTCGGGTGGTTGAGAATCAGAGAAAGAGGGACGGCTGCAGTCGGTAGGATAGCTGATGCGAGTTTTGTGGTTGCGGTTTCCTTTTTGGCGTCTTTTGTTACCACATTCGAAATCTTGGAGGCGAGGAAGGATGCATTGTCCCTCGTGCGAATGACCTGGATGGAGGACGCGGCGTGCTGAGCTTCGGATGAGTCCCGAGGGACATATCGAGGATGGATTGAAGACATTATGCTTGTACATGAAATTCAAAAGATTTCTTTTGCTTGCGTAGCGAAGTGGTGAACTTTGGGTTTGTTTGTTATGAACATGAGAGGAAGGTGGGGCGAGATAGAAAATATGCAGTGTCTCACCCCTGCCTGCAGAGCAGGAATGCTCACATCTTGAGAATCAAGATATGCACGAAATGATAAAAAAAAAATTCATTTGCAAGGAAGTAAGTCTTTGGATATCGTTCACTAGAAGATCTCTATAGAAATGCTTTCGGGAGCAGAGTATCGGTCGAGGAAGATCATAAACATCAAGTCTTCCACTTGGTCGGCCTTCAGGTTTTAACAGCATCCACCCATTTCTGCCCAGTCAACTTCTCGAATGCCTCTCTGTACTTCTCCGCGGTCTTGTTCACGACCTCCTCAGGCATTTTGACACCTTGCTTCCCCTTTAAACCCTCACTTGTCAACCAATCCCTCAAATACTGTTTGTCGTAGCTCATCTGTTCTCTCCCAATCTCGTACTTGTCTGCCGGCCAGAATCGACTCGAGTCCGGTGTCAGAACTTCATCAACCAAAACCACCTCATCGGACTCCTCATCCAACCCAAACTCAAACTTGGAGTCCGCAATTATGATGCCTCTTTCTGCTGCATAATCTCGTGCTGATGTGTAGAGTTTGATTGCGAGATCCTCTATCTTTTGCGCGTATTTTGGCCCAACGATTTCTGCAGCTTCTGCAATCGAAATGTTCTCGTCATTCTGCCCTGCTTCGGCCTTGGTGCTTGGTGTATATATTGCCCCTTGAGGGAAAGCTTCCGATTCTTTCAGGCCTGCCACGATTGGCATCTTGTGCACTGTTCCGCTGCGCTGGTACTCTTTCCAGGCAGAACCTGTAATGTAGCCTCGAACGATTGCTTCAATTGGAAAGATCTTGAGGCGTCGAACTTGCATTGAGCGTTTCTGGAGTTTGACATGCTCGGACCCGGGAATCGAGGAGGGAAGGGAGAGGGTGAGGAAATGAGTTCGGAGGTCGGGAATCAATGTTGGGAGAAGTTTGAACCAGTGCGCAGACAGCAGCGTGAGGAGTTTGCCTTTTGATGGAACGCCCTGAAAATAGACAATTAGTCTGAACGATAAAAATTGCAGGGCCACTCACATTTTCCATAATAACATCGTACGCCGAGATACGGTCCGAGGCCACGAAGAGGAGGGTTTTCGAGTCGACTTCATAGAGATCGCGGACCTTCCCCTCTGCGATCTTGGGGAGAGCCTCGAGGGATGTTTTAGTGACAACTGTGTCTAGTTCTGCCATTGTGGGTTGCGATTGATTCCGACGATGTGGGTTGTGGAAGAAAGGGAGGAATGAGGGTTGAAAATTTGCCTTAGATTCTCGGCTTCGTAGCCTCGTCTGGAGAATTCAGCCGGGTCAAGTGGGCCCCCTTTTCCGCCACAGCAATTGGCTGAGCGGCGCACCTTCCCTTCCCTTCCATTGCATGTATCGCGCGTTGAATGTTGGTCATTTCCACACTGGAAAAACGAGTGTCACCGTCTGTTGTCGTCCTCCACTGCAGGCCGTCTGGCCCTCAACATCGCATCCCTTGGGCACGCCTTGCAGCGGTTTCGGCCACGCAGAGAGAGCCGTGATTGGCGCGGATAATTATGGATAAATTCTGGGTTCGCTTTGGAGGGTGTGGGGGTAGGGGGGGCTAGGGGGGTGGAGGGGCCATGAGAGAGGGGCAAGTGTGCCGAGCGACATTGCAGGTCAACTGGTGTCAATGGTTTGCTTTCCCTAGGAACAACCCCTTTATTTAAATACGAGAAGGGGGACTTCTCGAGCTCATCAATCTTCCTCTCACCCTCGAAATCCCATTGCAGTTACACAATGGCCAAGACAGACAGCGTAACTTGCCCCTCCAGCACTCCCGAAGACCCTGTGATAGCTAAGCTCAATCTTGTGCAGAACCTCTCCTTCATCCTCAATAAACCCCACGACGTGACTTTCGAAGAGAGACCGAAGCCCAAGATCGAATCGCCTCACGATGTCCTCATTGCCATAAACTACACTGGCATCTGTGGCAGCGATGTCCACTACTGGGAGGCTGGCCGAATTGGCTCTTTCATTCTGAAGGATCCTATGGTTCTCGGCCACGAGTCCGCAGGGACCATTGTGGAGGTCGGGTCGGCGGTGAAGTCGGTCAAAGTTGGGGACAGGATCGCATTGGAGCCCGGGACACCCTGCCGACGTTGCACACCGTGTCTGGCAGGCCACTACAACCTCTGCCCTGACATGCGCTTCGCAGCATCCCCTCCAATCGATGGTACCCTGGCCGGATACTATACTTCTGCGGAGGATTTCTGCTACAAGC
Organism: Hyaloscypha finlandica; assembly: GCA_021399475.1. Taxonomy (NCBI): domain Eukaryota; kingdom Fungi; phylum Ascomycota; class Leotiomycetes; order Helotiales; family Hyaloscyphaceae; genus Hyaloscypha; species Hyaloscypha finlandica. Next base: position 68,214 of record JAJTUR010000167.1, read on the forward strand.
TGCCGGATCATGTGTCTCTTCAGGAGGGAGCGTTGATCGAGCCCTTGGCCGTGGCGGTTCATATTACCAAGCAGGCTGAGATCAAGCCAGGCCAAAGTGTCGTGGTTATGGGTGCTGGCCCGGTGGGACTTCTTTGTTGCGCAGTCGCGAAGGCATTTGGTGCAACCACTGTCGTCTCAGTTGACATCCAACCCTCCAGACTTGAGTTCGCAGCTGCTTACGCCGCAACGCATACATTCACACCTGAGCGGGTCCCTGCGGAGGAAAACGCTGCCCGCTTGCTGAAGGAGGCTGGACTCGAAGGTGGTGCAGACGCTGTCATCGACGCTTCCGGCGCCGAACCGTCCATCCAGACATCCATCTATGTTGTGCGGAGAGGAGGTGTTTATGTTCAAGGAGGGATGGGCAAGCCCGATATCACATTCCCCATCATGGAGCTGTGCATGAAGGAGGTGACAGCCAAAGGAAGCTTCAGATACGGTAGCGGTGACTACAAACTTGCAGTCGAGCTCGTTGCTGCTGGGAAGGTGGACGTGAAGCAGTTGATCAGCGAGACGGTGCGATTTGAGGAAGCAGAGCAGGCTTTCAAGGATGTGAAGGCTGGAAAGGGGATCAAGATGTTGATCGCAGGCCCAAATGAAGAGTAACCTCAAATTGTGGGAAGTTGACGACGGAAGTTTGGTGAGTTGACTGGAGGGACAGCGAGAGGTAATTGCGCAAGCTATTGCTGTGGACTGGGATGAGCTGTGAGATTACGAATAAAGGTTACTGTAACAAACAAACTTCCCACTATCAAGAAGACACCGAGGCTGAGGATGTGGATCGTACCGCCCCCAGCTCATGTAGGGACTTCCCTCTAGAGTGAAAACATCACAATAACGCACAAAGCACCATTCCGAGTGTGGAAGAGTTGAAGTCATGAAAAAGAATTTCATTCGGCCAGGTGGTCCCAAAGTTCCGCTTCCCCAGAGCACCACTCGGCCGAGAAAACGCCAGCCGCGCAGCCTGGGCCTCGGCAACTCTTCGTCCGGTGAAGTTGCAGCCCTCTTTTATCCACACGACAATAAATTCCTCACAGCCTTCCTGTCGCCAACAAAAAATTGTGCGCAATTCTCCTCTTCTCGTCATGTCTTCCTCCTCCCCCTCCACGGGCACGCAGATCAACCAGAAGATCGATTCGCTGCCTTCAGGCGTCGCAGGCAAGCTACCCCACGTGCCAGAGTCGAAAGAGGAATTGAAGGAGAACGCGAAGGAGGTTGGGAAGAAGTCCTTTGCGGGCCTGCGGAGTTTGGCTGCTGGAGGCTTCGGTGGAGTGTGCGCCGTGGTTGTTGGACATCCCTTTGATCTAGTGAAGGTAGTCTTTGGCATTCGTCAATCGCGAAGGGTGTCTTACTGATCTAGTGTAGGTGCGGTTACAGACTGCGGAGCGAGGAGTCTACTCGAGCGCGCTCGATGTGGTGCGAAAGAGCATTGCAAAAGATGGGTTAAGAAGGGGACTGTATGCTGGCGTCAGTGCACCATTGGTGGGCGTCACCCCTATGTGTATGTTGCCCTCTGTCTTCGGCGAGCAAGAACTGACATTGGCCTACAGTTGCTGTGTCTTTCTGGGGGTATGATGTTGGAAAGGGCCTCGTCCGCCGATTCTCTACTGTCGAGAACGACCAACTCTCGGTCGCACAAGTCTCTGCGGCCGGTTTCTTCTCTGCCATTCCCATGACACTCATCACGGCACCCTTCGAACGAGTCAAGGTGCTGCTACAAATCCAAGGCCAGAAGCAATTGGCACCAGGCGAGAAACCAAAGTACAGCGGCGGTGTGGATGTTGTGCGGCAACTATACAAGGAGGGAGGAGTTCGGTCGGTGTTTAGAGGTTCATTTGCAACGTTGGCAAGAGATGGCCCTGGTTCAGCCGCATACTTTGCGACGTACGAGTACATCAAGAGAAGATTGACACCTCTTGACCCTGCTACCGGCAAGCCAAGCGGAAACTTGAGCCTGCCAGCAATCACATGTGCAGGAGCGGCAGCAGGTGTAGCAATGTGGATCCCAGTGTTTCCGATTGACACCGTGAAGTCGAGGCTGCAAACAATGGAAGGGAAGCCTACGGTTGGAGGAGTGATCAGTGGGCTTTACAGGAATGGAGGATTGAAGGCTTTCTTCCCTGGATTTGGACCAGCACTCGCGAGAGCGGTACCTGCCAATGCTGCAACGTTTCTGGGTGTTGAGCTGGCTCATCAATTCATGAACAAGACTTTTGGATGAAGGGAGGATTGTGGGGGGTAATTAGGGCAATGTTCAGCGTATAGATCACTTGGGAGCATTCTGAAAGACGGATTCGACGGACCACGGATAGACGGACGAATAAGCAATGATATATTTCCTCAGCCAGTCGAATCCCGACTCAGAAGTACAGTTGTGTTTGTTGATGTGGCGGGTAGGGTTTGCCGAAGTGTGGTGATGTCTGACAAAAAGATGCTTGGCACGTCAAACCCCGAAGTCGGGCATCTAAGAGATCCATTCAGACGAGCCTTTTTTCCCCTTTGTCAGACTTGAGTCAGAGTAATGAGGTGTGAGTTCTGAACCCCGTCCGGCACGCATACTGTGCAGGCTGCATATGCCACTGCAAGGGCGCCAACGCAGACTGGGAGAGTTGCGGGGATAACCCGCGATGGATACTGTAGGCCGACCCCAGCCGCCCCAAGCCTCGATCCCGACCCCTCCGATCGGCCGCACTTTTTTTCTAGGGCATTTCTGGTGTGATGCTAAGAATAAGACTCATCGAGCGTTGCTACAGTCAATTTTTCATTCATTTTGCTTCTGCAAAGACCAGTCGATCACAGCCCAATCAACCCATTCTACATTCCACGGAACCTGAAGAAAGACCAAATGATCAACGACCAGACTACAGGTGGAATGGCTACCGAACTGCCCACTCATGCTACCAATGGCGAGAGCAATGGCAAGAAGGGTGAGGCCAACTTCACCGTCAAGACGGGGTTGGCGCGGATGCTAAAGGGAGGAGTCATTATGGATGTTGTAAATGCTGAGCAGGTGTGGATTCCTTTTTCTCACCAAACATTGGTACAATGGCTCACCCCACGTCAGGCAAGAATAGCAGAGGAGGCTGGCGCAGTTGCAGTCATGGCTCTCGAGCGAGTGCCGGCAGATATCCGGGCTCAAGGAGGAGTGGCACGCATGTCGGACCCCAAGATGATCAAGGAGATTATGGCAGCTGTCACCATCCCAGTCATGGCAAAGGCACGAATTGGTCACTTTGTCGAATGCCAGGTACGCTCTCTACCTCCCACCAAAAAAGCGAAGGATAACAGTTTCCCAAACAGATCCTCGAAGCCATTGGCGTAGACTACATCGACGAATCCGAAGTCCTCACTCCAGCCGACCACGCTCACCACGTCGAGAAGCACCCCTTCAGCGTCCCCTTCGTCTGCGGCTGCCGAAACCTTGGTGAGGCTCTACGACGTATTTCTGAAGGAGCAGCAATGATCCGTACAAAGGGTGAAGCAGGAACCGGTGATGTCGTCGAGGCAGTCAGACACATGCGTACAGTTAACGCTGAGATCTCCCGCGCCTCCGGCATGTCAGATCCCGAGCTCAGAATATTGGCAAAGGAAATCCAGGCACCATATGATTTATTGAAGGAGACAGCGAAGTTGGGCAGGTTACCTGTTGTCAACTTTGCGGCTGGAGGAGTTGCCACACCCGCTGATGCTGCGCTGATGATGCAATTGGGATGCGATGGTGTGTTTGTTGGAAGTGGAATTTTCAAGTCTGGTGATGCTTCGAAGAGAGCGAAAGCCATTGTGCAAGCGGTGACACATTACAATGATCCAAAGGTTCTGGCTGCTGTCAGTGAGGATCTGGGAGAGGCCATGGTGGGCTTGAATGTGAGCTCGATGGATGCAAAGGACAAGATGCAAGGAAGGGGTTGGTGATGTGCTTGCGGGAGGCTTCAAAGCTGGTTCGAAAAATTCTACAGAAGACCTTCAACGGTCAAGATAATTTGTACTTACACGAAGACAATACTCCTCAATGTCCCTTCAGAACATTCAAAAATTTCTGCCCCACTTTGAGCAACCCCACATTACTGTAGCCGAGGCCCCTGGCGAGCTTCATCCGAACACATCGCAAGGAACGAGGCACAAAGGTAGGCTCAAGTCCAACATCGCATACTAATCCGCGATCCTCACCCCTCCAATTCATTCACGATGGCTGATCCGTGATCTGCGCAGACCGAGTCAAGGCGGTGACTGTTCCACAACATCAGCCCACTTCCTCCCGTCGGTCCCAAATACCCCGCCATTGGCCTTCATTTCTCAACGACCATCCTCCATCCCCCACAATCCACGATGTCTTCCAGACCAGAAGTGGCTAGGCAAAATACGGCGGATATCGCAGAACGAGACTACTTCGACGAGAACCCTCCTCCTCCCGCCCTCGACACGCACACCGCCCTCGCGCGAGACTTCATCAACCACCACGCCGCTGCGGGAAGACGCGTCGTACTGGTAACATCTGGTGGGACAACAGTCCCTCTCGAACGACAGACAGTCCGCTTCATTGACAACTTCAGCGCTGGAACGAGAGGCGCCACCTCTGCAGAATATTTCCTCGAGACCGGCTACGCCGTTATCTTCCTACACCGACAGTTCAGTCTGCTCCCCTACTCGAGACATTACAGCCATGCCACAGATTGCTTTCTTGATTTCCTGCATGAGGGACCGAACGGTAGCGTGGTGGCCAACGAGGAATACAGAGAGAAGATGCTGATGGTGCTCCGGAAATACAACTCAGCGAGAGACAAGAACCTGCTTTTGACATTACCATTCGTTACGATCACGGACTACCTCTTCGTCTTGCGAGCAATCGCCCAACTCATGCGCCCATTAGGTCCAAATGGCCTCCTATACCTCGCAGCGGCCGTCTCTGATTTCTTCGTCCCTCCCGAGAGGATGGTGGAACACAAGATTCAGTCGACAAATGCAGCGGATTCGAAGGTCGCCCCGAAAGAAATCGAAGAGGAAGATGAAGAAGCTTTTGACAATTTCGACTCCTCGCCTGCGGTCCCACGAAGCAAGCGCTTAGTCGTCGACCTCGATCCCGTCCCAAAGTTCTTGAAGAATCTCGTTGATGGGTGGGCTCCAGAGGGGATGATCGTATCTTTCAAGCTCGAGACAGATCCGGAGATCTTGGTACATAAAGCACAATACTCGCTGACGCGGTATCAACACCATTTGGTGATTGGGAATTTGCTCTCGACGAGGAAGTGGGAGGTTGTGTTTGTGGCTCCGGGGCAATCAGACAAATGGATCAGAGTGCCCAGGCATAGAAGGAAGAAGACAATTACAGGGGCGGAAAATATGGTGGGGGTGGCTGCCAGTGGAGGGGATTTTGCTGAAAAGCCGTTGGATCCGAATGATCTGCCAGAAGGGGAGCCAGAGATGGACATTGAGAGTCTCATCATTCCGGCGGTGGAGGAGATGCATACAACTCACATAAAGAATGCCAAAGCGCATTCGTAGAGCAATCAAAAGTTCTTCCAGATTCCGTTCATTGTCTGACATCAGTGCTCGATCAAATTGAGCCAATTCATAACCATCATCGCCTTCACCAGGTTTCCCCTCATGTCAAGATGTACACCATCGTATTTGTTGCTCTGGATGCTCATGTTCCAAGTCCCAAGGTGTTCGACTCCTCTTCTTCTGGCCTCGATACCCACCGCTTCCTCGAACAGCATCAGTGCTTTGTTCCCCTGCGTCACAATCCAGTCATCCGGCTTCTCCTTTCCAGCAGCATTCGGAGTGACGAACAATCCATGCCAGCGCTTTGTGTTGCTGTTTTTGATCGCCTGTAAAACGGCGTCAAACCAATCTAGGGACTTCATCAAATCAAGGTTGCTCCACAGGCCATGGCCAAAAACAATAGCCTCCACCTTGCCACTGCTGCTAGCGACACTAATCCTCAATCGGTCGAGTTCCTCCTGCGGAATTGGGAAGCGAACAATTTGTTCCACTGTAGCAGGAGTCAGCAAGAGAAGTAGGGATCCGGGACAGACCTCACTAATGACATTGATAGGACTCGCACAAGAGACGCTAACGGGGTCGTGCGCGAGAACATCAGCGGTCTTGTAGATTCCTTGCACAGAGCATGACTTGGCATCGAACTGCTCGTTGCAGAAGCATTCCTTCCTGGCACCAGGTCAGCGAGGAATTACTGAGTCCTTAGCAAGACCGTACCTCTCCTGCAGCGAAAAATTCCAATCTGTAACGGCACCGTAACCAAGATCTTTGCGAATCAGGATGTTGATGCTCCCAATCATGTGTCTCAGCATGGAGTCTCCAACCAGGACCACCTTATCAAATCGTCCAAGTATTTCACAGACTTCTTCTGATGTGAACCAGCGCATATCACAGCCGCGAGGCATATACGGAGCATCATGCCCAATTCGACCGCCGGATGACATTGCAGTGAGCATTGAGGCGCGATCCAGGCATAGAGGACTGAAAGGCGCATGCAGATCGAGAGAGGAGACATTGCAGGCATTGCGGAACTTGTAGGACTGGAACGTGTCTATGGTGTCTGGGACTCGGTATGCTCCTGGTTCGGGAGGTTGGAAGGCAGCTTGGAAAACAATTGTCGTGTTGCCGATGTCGATAATGTGCAGAGGCTGTGCTGGTCAGTAGAGATGCTTCGCTGATTGTGGTTCCACAACTCACCCTTGAAGTTGCCAGTTTGGGGATCCAGTCATGAATCAGGACGAAGCTGCCAGTGAAAAGAAGCAGAATGCCGATTCTAAGCCGAGTGAGACGTAAGCCAGAAAAGCGTGAAGGTCGCGCGGCTCTGTTCGCCCACTTGACGGCCGTGCTTGGAGGAGTCTCAGGAAGAGAAGCAGAGAAAGGATCATCGCCGAAGCGTGATTTGTGCAACATCTTGGAACGTGCTGGCGTGGAGAAGGTTGGGAAAAGTTGTAAGGTTGTCAGGATGTCAATATAGAAGTAAAAGGGGACTGTGTTCGCGGTTTCCATTTTCGGCTTGCCAAAAATCCAAAATATATAGAGAGAGTGCAAGCGCGAACCTTCACAGCTACCTTGCTCTTCCCAATTCTCAACTTTCCAGCGCCTCTGCCAACATAGACCGAGCGATGAGGTTGGTGAGTTCCTCTTTCGTTATCGCATTTCTTCGATCTGGCTGTGCCACCCATGCGTCTCATTGGACCAGGAAGTCCAGCACATCTGGATCCAAGATTGTGCCATTGAATGAATGAACAGGCCACGCTTCTTTTAGTACAGCAGCACTCACGCCAACAGCCGACGAAACTTGGGATAGAATGCTAGACGGGTCTGTGTTGTACATATTCTCGGCTTGATTCAAGGCTTTGAGAAACGCAACGATACCTTTCCGCGTTGCAACATGTTTGAGTTTTGTAGCAGTGCTGTGAAGGTTGAAAATCTCCCATAAATCGTCTTATTTTAGAATATCGCCAGATTGGACTCTCCAATCGCGTCGATGTTCTACAGTCGGCTCCCACATCCCGATTGCGTCGATAGATCCGTGCTGAAGCATATTCGGGAGCATTTCAGCACCGCAAGGTGCAGCTGAGCAAACGCTGCCAGAGACCACAAAGTAATCGGAGGTCTTCAGCCCCGCGCTTGCGAGCAATTTCTCGACGAAATACGCAGCCGAAGTACTAGGGAACGTGCCGACCCTCTTCCCTTTCAGATCCGCCGGAGATGTGATGCCTTTCTTGTTGGCTATCAGGCGATAGGCAACCTCAGCGACTGTGTAGGTGATGCGGAGGTCTTTGTGTGTCTGGGGGAAACTACAAGTCACCAGTTGCTTGGTAAATCGTTGAGAGAACTGAGATTGGAGTCGCTTGAAAATCACCCAAGCGCAGTCATGCACCCCGGAAACTCTCCCTCTAGCCTGTATACCCCACAAACCTGAATTAATATACATGCCTTAATGAAAGCCCATGAAGTCCATTGTGGACCTGTGGTATCTCAGCAGCTGAGGAAGAACAGTGCTGGCATTCCCCCAAAGAAGAAGCCACCCGATTCACAATGCAGGTAGTACCGGGGAAAATGCTGACGTGTTCAGGTTGGCGGGCCTTGCATATTCCCGACAAGGGATGATAGAAATTTATGCTCTTCTGTAATAACATCTACCCCACTTAGGGAAGAAGTCCTAAGAGTACATAGCTCCCCATTATTTTCATTACATCCCGAACTGCGGCCAATGTCAACTTTGATGAAGTGAGGAATGTCAAATTTTAGGGGTATCAGTCCTGCGAGTGGGGTGATGTGAAGACTGCTAGACTAGCCCTTCAGCCAGGCAAGAAAGGGGGAGCAGACAGCCTTGACAATGTCTCCAGCCCAGCCGATGTATCCCCTTGCCGCTTCAACAGCATTCAAAATCTTGACATATCGAAGGGTATATGCTTCCACCTCTTCAAAGTCATGGGCAAATACTTCAAAGCTAGAAATCTCGTTGGCTTGCTGAGCGTTCGGGGGGAGAAGATGCCCATCGTCGTCCAACCTGACTCGAGGCCCCACGGCAAGAGCTCTACCACGAATGGAAGTGTCCGCAGCAAATCTCGACGCAGCGTCCACAACGTCCTCGTGTTTACCCATTCCAATCCCAGCCAAAAAAGCTCTGCCGACAGGAGAGATCATTGGAGTATCCATAAAATATGGCAGCAGCACTAATATATTATCAGCCAAAGTCCGCAGCAGGCAATATGAGGGGGAAGGGCTTCCGCACAGTTCACACGAATTCCGAGTTGAAAGGAGGTCGCTCTCAAGGACCTGAAGAGCCCGAGAACGCCGTGTTTTGCAATGCTATATTGTATATGTCCCGCGAATGGAATAAGTGATGCTACAGATCCTATCAAAAGGAGGTGCCGATCTGGTTTGAAGTCTGACGAATTAGAGGAACTTCGAGGAAGCCAGAACAAGGCCAAATGAGCAGTGTATAAAACGCCTTTCAAATTAACGTCCATTGTTCGCCATTGCGGTTTGGGGGGTTCGTCTTGGTCAAGGTGTTGCGGTTCATTGAACTTTGTCCCCGACTCCTCAATCCCAGCATTTGCAACAACTTGATCTAGTCGTCCGTTGGGGCTCAACTCAACTGCTCTTCGGAAAAAGTCGACCTGGCTCTGCCAGAGAGTTACATCACAATAGAGGAATTGGTGCGAAGCATTCCCAGTCTCCTTCCGTAACTCCCCAACCAAAGCCTTACCCTGCGTTGAATCAATGTCCCCAATGATTATCGTAGCACCATAGCCAGCCCACCGCCTGGCAAAGCCTGCCCCAAATCCTGACGCACCTCCTGTGATCGCGATCGTTTTGCCTTGGAGTGACGCTGTTTCGTAAAGTGCCTCGGTATCGATGGGCGGCGATTGACGCACGAGACCAACAATGTTCTTGGACATGATAGGCAGAGGCCGCAGGTGGAGGACTGCTAGAGGTTAGCAATGCTGAGTTGTTAAAAGAATAGGAATCGAACCAGTGTTGTTCAATGGCAGCTTAGACAGCTGGACATTCATGGATGTCCTGCTCAGCCCCGACCATGCGAGTCAGGTTGATGGAGGAGGAGGTTTTGAAGGCAGAAAAACATTTTCAAAGTCAATGCTCAATTGGACCTGCAGCGGTGGCGCTTTCAGCTGTCTCCGTCCCTGCGTGGCAAACAAATGTGAACAAGGCTGAGACATTTTCCCGCGCTCTGCGCTTTCGGCCTAGCTCAAGACTTGGGTCCCCAAGGCCCCCCATGCTCTCGCCAATCTCTCCCCCACCCCTTTCCTCTCATGCCTCGACCTCCTCTTGGGATGCACTCCCTATGTCGATCACGAAGACGTAGTGTGATTTGTGACATCTATAAGCAGCATGGCACATCCTCACGACGATCCTTTGCAGTCTTGGCATCCAGAACCTACGAAGTCGGTCATCCTTCCTTCCTTCAAGTACAAGCTAACAACACTCAGGACGCTGTTGATCTGCTAAACACACTTCAAACACCTTTTGAAGCCCTCAAGAAGCAAAGAGATACCGGTACTCGGCCCAGCGAGACAGCAAACAGTGAATTGAGGAAATACCTTGACCAGACTGGCTACTCAGTACACCTCCCCTCCCTTCCTCCCGAAGACTATAGCTACTGATCTATCATCCAGCAACGAGACTTGGACAGACTCAATGTCATCCACGTTGCTGGCACCAAAGGCAAAGGCTCCACTTGTGCTTTCGTTGACTCGATCCTGTCACAGTATCGCAAGTCACATGATATCCCTCGAAATGTTGGACTCTTCACCTCCCCACATCTCATTGCCGTTCGAGAACGCATCCGGATTAATTCGGTCCCGATATCCAGAGAATTGTTTGCCAAGTATTTCTTTGAAGTCTGGGACAGGCTCGAAGCTGCCGCATCGAAATCAGAGGTCCCTACTCCGAAGCCTGTATACTTTCGATATCTCACTTTACTGAGTTACCACGTCTTTCTTCAGGAAAAGGTCGATGCTGCAATCTATGAGGTTGGTGTGGGTGGGGAATTTGATTCCACAAACATTGTGGATCACCCTGCTGTGGCTGGAATCTCGACCTTGGGAATCGACCACGTTTTCACGTTGGGAAAAACGATCGAAGAGATTGCGTGGCATAAAGCTGGGATACAGAAGAAGGGAGTCCCATCTTTCACTGTGAGCCAAGTCCCGGCCGCTCTGACAGTTGTTCAAGAACGGGCCAAAGAGAGAGACGTCGAGTCTCTGACTGTGTTAGCTGAGGATCCTCGACTTAAAGGCGTCAGCATTCGACTTAATGCATCATTTCAGCGCTTGAATGCGAGTTTGGCGATCGCTTTGGCCGAGACTGTGCTCCAGAAACTTGACCCGGACTTTGAGGTACACGCGACATTGTTACCGAAAGAGTTTGTTCATGGATTGGAGCAAGTACTATGGCGTGGAAGATGTGAGACCAAAAAGGAAGGAGATATCACGTGGTATCTTGATGGTGCCCATACACAAGACAGCATTACTCTTGCTGCAAAATGGTTTCATGATGAGAGCTTCGAGAAGTATTGAATCCCAGCCTGGTTACGAACCAAGTGTTGACAAGAAACAGACCAGGGGCTCGCGTCCTCATTTTCAACCAACAAGGTCACCGTGAAGCTGTGGAGCTCTTGGAAGGGCTCTTCAAGGCGATTAATACCCAGACATCCGTGCCCTTTGATCATGTTATCTTCTGCCCAACCGTGCCATCAGATACATTGAGCTATCGAGGTTAGGACAACTGCCTCTCTCTCAATCTTGTTCAGACTGACCATGCAGATTCAATGAACCTTTCCACCGATTCTGCAGCTGTAGCGGCATTGGAAATGCAGAAGAAGTTTGCAAAGAGATGGAGAGAACTTGGTACTGCTCCTTCGACAACTATCAAAGTGTTGCCAAGCGTAGAGGACGCTATCGAGTATATCAGAAGCTTGAAGCAGCAGGGCGAGCCCAAGGTCCATGCTTTCATCACGGGCAGTGTGCATTTGGTCGGCCGGGCACTCGGCATCCTGGAAGGCGTGGAAGCACTGTGAAATAGAATGTCCAAGAAGTCATCCCCGCCATTGTCCCATTGCTTCTAAACCCTCTAAATGCAAAACCGTATGTCATCCTACCATCACGATCAAAAAGTATCTCATTTATTCTCAAGTTCTCCCTCCTCTTGTCCGAGTTTCTCTGACTTCTCTACTACATCGACCATGAATCCTCCTCCAAGCAGTATTGCCGGTTCATCCAGCTGATGGTGCTCATAACTCAAAGTCCCAACACCACCGGCCTCGAGTAGGAATGTCGGTCCATCTGCTAGCGTCTTCCCCGCCCACCGCATAGCAAACGCTCTTAGGATATGTCCATGAGCTACTAAAAGAACATCTCCAGCTAGATTGCTGTGTTTGGGCTTGCCAATAACAGGTGCATGATATTTCTCCCGTATCTCCCCGATAAGTCGATCAATTCTGTGCGTGACTTGCTCGGGAGACCTGTTCTCGTCATCAGGGGATCCCAGTAATCGGGGTGGGTAATATATACTCTCCACCAGGACAACCTTCTTTCCAGATATCCCACCCCCCATTGGGTCCACCAATTCCCTGCTTCTTCCTTAAATCCCGGATCTGCGGACTTGTGATTCCCTCATAATCGCCATAATCCCACTCTCGGATGTCCTCCGTGATTTCCACATTGGCTTCCGTGCGGATGTCGGAATCAGGATGCGAGCGTTCCTCCTGCCAGGGAAGCTTGACCCGGCAGCCAAGGTAGAGGAGTTCGAGGGTCTTTTGGGCACGCTTTCTTGGGGAGACATAGCTTTGTTTCTGTCAGTGATGCCTGGGAAGCAGCAAGAAGTCGTACATGTGCGCAAGCTTCCGTGGTACGATCAAGCGATCATCGCCTACCAATGCTCTTCCTGTTGCGAGAATTCTCTTCTCCCCATTTGCAGTCAACGATAGCTCGGTTGTGCCGGTATGTCGGCCGTTCAAAGACCATTCTGTTTCGCCGTGTCGGACGATGAATACTCTGGGGGTGGTCATTGTGGAGGTGGGATAGAAGCTCCCCCGGCACGCTTAGGAATGTTTCCAATTGCTTGCGGAGGCGAACAAGCAGGCAAAGGCGATAGAGTTACCAAGATAATAAGAACCACAGCCTTCTTGGAAGTGAAAACAACCAAAGACTGCTGTGGTGGATTCGGAGAAGGCGGGGATTGATGTCACGTCAGGATTAATCAGCGGAATGCCTCGAGGCTGGAGCCCAGCCTTGTCGCAGATGATTCCGAATCCCACTAAAATCAGCAATTCCCCTGAGAGCCATATTTTTCTGTGACATTGACAGACTCTGATAGATCTTGGTGTCAAACCAAACTGTCGAGCAAGCTGCCTGGCTCCAAATGTATTCAGGCATGGAGGTATAATTCAAGGCTGGATCTGAATCTAAACTGGGGCCATTCAACCCTTTTCTAGCGCGTGGGCGAAGGGCAAGAAATGTCCTTATTCTGCAACGCTTTTCGCATGGAGTGGTTTGTTCAAGATTGGCAGATATTCTGCTCGAGTTATGTTGGTATCCTGAACAAAACTTTCGGGAAGCCCTATAATCTTCCCCCAAACTTCCTCGCCACCCACCCAGCACCATACTCCTCATACTCCTGTCTTGTGACACTCAATCCCCCCAAAGCCTCTTCATCCTTTGCCAGATTCGCCCCTCCTTGCCAGGTGTTGACAACTGGATCTGCCGGTCTCGCTACACGAACAATGCATTCCGCAGGGGCCAAACTTCTGATCTCCGCCTGCAATCTGAACACAAAGCCCTCGATATTCGAGTTCCCCCCAACCACAACGATATTTGCCAAGAACCCAGGCCATAATCCCATCGGCAGAGTCGATAAACTATCCATCACCTGCTGTGCAATGCCTGATTGTCGAAGTCCAATGTCTGTGGGGCTGAACATTAGTTCCGGAACCGTAAACCGTTCATTCCTCAGCGTCAAGACATCCTCTGAGGCTCCCATTGCCTTGCCCTTTACCAGCTCCTTCAACTTTGTCGCAGCTTTCGGATCGTGGTCCCTCACATATCCCTTCGCTCGCCCGTGGTAATCGGGAAGCACATAATCTTTTGCAATCCCATCAGCAGTCTCGTACACCGGACGGCGATCCCCCTTTGGCCCCTTCCAAGTCCTTTCCATGTCTGCCTTAAAGTCTTTGCTAACGTAGCATGTTGCTTCTTTGATCTCATTTACGAGGTATGTATCATTTCGCATGTCGTACTGGCGTAGGGAAAGCAATCGCGTAAGGTAGTTTGTAAGGAGTTTGCCTCCGACATCAAGTCTCCTGATTGCAGATTGGATTGGACGTCCAAGAAGGAGAGGCGCGATCGTCGTGTGTGAATAACCAGAGTCGATGAGCATAAGGATTTCGGCAGGGAGAGTGGGAGGGGAGGCCGGGTCGCGCGGTGGTGATTTGAAGATAGATTGAATGTCCGTGTATGCGTTCAGAGTTGGCGCTGGAGAAGTCAGTCGCGTGCTCAAGAAATCAGGTGTAGTCAACCTGCCTGCAACCCGCAGATACCTCGCGAATCCAAATTCCTCAAAGGCCATCTGATCGCAGTTTGTTTGTAGCGCTGGCAGAGCGTTTGGGGCCTCGGTGAGAATCAAGCCTGTTTCTGCAGGATCGCAGTGAAGACTCGCCTTAGGATCGAAGAACTCTTGTTCCCAGATCTCCTTTTCCGCCTCCCAATTCACAAGGTAGCCCTTCTCCACAGGGCGGCGGAAGAGGATCTCGCTGAAGTCCTTGCAAGAGGAGAGCTGCGATCCGATGTAGACTTTCTTGTCGCGATCTCGGGCGAGGCAGTTGGGGATGATATTGGGGGCTGGCGTTTCTGTGTCGGCACCAACAAGTCCTGCCTTGATGGTATACGCGCCATTATCAAGCACGAGCGTTTTCGCAGGCGGCGGGGGGCCTGAAGATTTCGTGCGTCGGGGTGCCATCTTGTTGTGGTGATGTTGTTGATGGCATTGGAGTTCACAGCGCTGAAACTTGAAGATTTAGCGAATTCAAGGCTACTCGAGGGGCTGCTTCGCTCCCACGCTTGGTCGCACACCCTCCCAAAGCATCAGCAATCTCAAGATCTTCATCCATTCGACTTCCACGAAGTTACAGCCTCTTCACTTGACATCTCGTGATGTCTTATGGCGGCATTTCTCCGCAAGGGACCTGCGTCCCGGCCGTGGGCATCCCTCCATTCTGCGACACGATGTTCCTCACGCGTTTTTTCACGCGCCATCTCGAAAGAACGGAGCTTTGAAAAGGCCGTAGAACTGCTGGAAACCCTCCAGTCGAACAAGCAAGTGGTAAAGACTGTCTCTACTTCTAGGCACGATGCAAATGCTGTCGCGATCCCGGAAATGTTATGCCTGTTGCGCAAAGTCGGTTACCCACCGGAGGATTTCACCAACCGCCTCAACTTCATCCATGTCGCCGGAACAAAGGGAAAGGGGAGCGTTTGCGCAATGGTGGAATCGATTCTGCTGCAATATAGGGGAAGCACTGGTGGAAGTCAGAAGGGCACATTGGGGAAAATTGGACTCTACACGTCGCCCCATCTGACGACTGTTAGAGAACGAATAAGAATCGATGGCATCACCTTGTCAAAACGAACATTTGCTCGCCATTTCTTCTCCCTTTGGGATCGATTCAGTAATGCCGACTGCGAGACGAGACCGAGCTATTTTAGATACTTGACAATTATGGCCCTGCATACATTCATACAAGAGGGAGTCGAAACTGCAATTATTGAGTGTGGCATTGGCGGCGAGTACGATAGTACAAACATATTGCCTCAGGGTTCGGTCACAGCAACTGGAATCACAAGCTTGGGGATCGATCATATTGGGATGCTGGGTGAAACGATTGAAGAGATCGCTTGGCACAAAGCTGGAATCATGAAAGGAGGTGTACCAGCATTCACAGTCAAGCAATCTCCGGATGCGCAAGGTGTACTCGAGAGACGGGCCTCTGAAAGGGGGGTTGATCTGGCAGTTGTGGAGCCCTCTTGGGCCACAGAGGAGCTCAAGCTGGGACTGGGCGGCCAGTTTCAACATGAGAATGCTGTTCTTGCGACGTCCCTCGCTGCTTGTCATCTCAGGAGGCTCGGCATCTGTCGCGATGTGCCTGAACCTGGGCACACTGCCCTAGACACTCTGCCTGGCAACTTTGTCGCTGGCTTGCAAACTGTGGAATGGCCGGGGCGGTGTCAGATTCTGAAAGATGGAAATCTTACGTGGTACCTAGACGGCGCGCACACTTCAGACAGTATTCGAGCCGCCGCTGCGTGGTTTCGCGGTCATTTGGTACAAGCTAAAGCGGAGCCGAATCCACCTTCTGCCACAATGTTGATCTTCAATCAGGAGGATCGGGATGGGGTAGCGCTGTTGCGAGACCTCATGGATGCGTTGTACAAAGCAGGTCCGGTGCAAAGGATGGGTGTTGTCAAACCCCGCCGCTCATCGTTCGACCGACCAGTACGGCGATTGGGGACAGCAATTTTTACATACGCCGCCTTCCCTACCAACATGCCATTCATGGCTTCTACAAATAATGCAAGTATCAAAGCTCAGGAGCGGCTCGCGTCTGCCTATCAGAGCTTAGATGGGAATTCTCTCCACATGTCATATGCAACAATTGAAGAGGCTGTCCAACTTGCAAGGCGTGTATCTGGTGGTGATGAGCAGGTGCTTGTATTGGTTACTGGAAGCCTGTATTTAGTTGGGGGGGTACTGCAAGTCCTTCAAAGTTTGCATGTTCACCCTAGAAATAAGGTTGAATCAGAGGCCAGTGATTGAAGAGTCAGAGAAAAGGTTCGAGAGAAAGAGGATGTAGAATTGGTGAGGTGTGCCTCGAGAGTGTTGAAAGGGCGATCTGCAAGCCCCGTGCACGTGCGTAAGCACGTGCCCCAGCCTCCTGCTTTATGCACGCAGTGCATATAAGGGAGCTTCGCTCCCTTATTGCACTGTACACTTAATACACATGCTTTTATCCTCTCAACAGGTTATGATGCCCGGATTTCCGCTGGGACTCAGTTCTCTTCCTCTCATCCCTCAGACTAAGTCCCATCCACTTATAAAAGCATGAATTAACCTTTAATATAGCTCTTTTCGCTCTATTTTCAGAATGCGAGAGCTTCAGGTGCCCTTTCCCTCTCGAAAACCACCCTCGTAATCGAAAAACTGGTGCAAGAGGACACTGTGTCCTCTTCCCATCCATTCCCACGCTTCACCCCCTCGCTTTGGCCCCTCCCAGTCTCCCTACTTGGTACGTACGGATGGTTCGGCTAAAGCTCCCTGTGAACGGGCCATATGGACCCTCGGAAATTAATTTTCCACCCATCCCTCCTATTCTACCGCGTTTTGCGGATACGGGGGCGTCAGATGGCTTTCTCAGCCTCCTTATTTCCACCTCCAAGGCTACGGGCGCACTAGCTCCGTACGCCCCTCGGTTACCTGTCAAGTGCCGATCAGATGAGCTCCCTAGCTTCGTGTGTAACTATGGAAACCACTGTACCTTGGTACAATGGACCGATTCCTTTGATTTATACAAGTGAAGTTATACTTCTCAGCTCATAAAAGCTACTATTTGCGAAGCGAGCCCCTCTTATTGGACCGCTTAGTAGGTAGATCCGGTGAACTGTGCCTCAGGGTTCTCCCACGGTGAGAACCTCATTTCCGTACGGCTTTCTACGGTTTGTTTACTCTTATGTTTACTCCCAAGCGAGAGGAAACTAGCGGAGAGGGGGGAGATACGCCTGTTTCTGGTAGAGATAAAAGGGAGGGGAGACGTTCTACCGCTTCCTCTTTCTCTCGCCCACGACTCACTGAGCAAACTCTCCTCTAACTTGAGCAAACCCTTCCAAACTATCGCCTCGCACAGCGTAACCTTAGTCAGTGGTTCTTCTATATCGAGAGCACCGTTCAAGATACATTCGATACGTATCGCGGCCTCCCAGATCTCGATTTCTATCCGTCCGCGTTCGACGGTCCACATTCTACCGTCTCCCTCTCTCAAGCGGACTTCCAGGAGAGTCACCACTCACCTGCGGGTTCTTCAGATCTCTTTGGATTTACGGTCCGTTCCCCCCGGGAGATTCAAGTAGTAATCCCCTCACGGGCTCACTCACCCGTCCCTCCTCCTTCTCAAGCCTCACCCGTTCATCCTCCTCCTCAAGCGACTGAGCCACAGCCCCGCTCTCCTCTCCTCTTAGCCCCTCAGGAAGACCCTTTCGATTTCTATCACTTCGATTCCGAACCTCCTTCTCCGCAAAAGCTATCAAGCTCAGACTCAGATCCCCCTCGTCCTCCTCCACGAAGAGCTCCTCCCTCAAGATCCCCGTCACCCTCTCCTCCTTCACGACTCACTAGTCTACGTCCGCACAAGCGCTACAAACCATTCGATCCCTCCTCTATTAAAGACGAAATCATCGAAATTCCAGACTCACAATCGGACGGATAAGCGGTCACTATGTCGTCCGATGAGAACAAGCTAAATGGAATGTCCCTCGGGCTAATTCCACAACTCAAGGACGACGGATCGAACTGGTGGGACTTCTTCCGTCGACTAGAGGAAACACTCACAATGGGAGGCTTTGCGGACACAATGCAGCAATCAAAGGAGCCTTATTGCCCGTCTCCTCCGGCTGATTTCCTCGACGATAACCTCACGGAGGCTCAGCGGACAGCTCAGCGAACAACACAGCTCGCTCGGAATGCGGACTATGCTCTAGCCAAGGCAGAATATAATCGGGCGCTCCCGATCTGGACGGAGAAACAGGGCCGTGCGTGTATGGCCATCCGGAGCAAATGCGGGTATAACAACTACTAGAAGGTCAAATCAAAGACTCGGGTGTATCAAATGCTCGATGTGCTCCGGGCTGGCCGGGAGAAAGGTTCTGGAAAGCTCATGGAGCTCACCACACGGTTCTACGCCCTCCACTTGGCGGATTGCAAGTCTGTCGCCGATTTCTCGGGTCAGCTCTCTCAGATTAATCACGAATTACAAGACCTCCACCCGTCTACTGCTTTCTCGGAAGTACAGCTCGTCCTCCGCTTCCTACAAGGCCTTGGCTCCGCGTACGACATCTTTATTACCACACTCACTCAGTCCGCAGCTCTCATTACATCAACCGATACCCCCGCAATCTCGTTCGATTCGGTGGTCCAGAAGGCCTATAATGAGGAGAAGCGTCAATCATCATCGATTACTGGGGCTGGGATAGCCTTAGTAGCTCACTCCCGCTCATCCGGTGCGGTCGATCACTGCACACACTGCAATAAGGACCGCCACACGGAGGCTAAGTGCTTCCTGAAACACCCGCACCTCAAGAAGGAGTTCGATGACAAGCGAAAAGCCCGAGACAAGAAGCGTAAACGGACTAGTGGAGGTAGGGGAGACTTCAAGAAGCTAAAGACCTCCTCCTCGTCTTCCTCGTCCGAGCAAATCACGGATACATCAGACGCGGGAGCCCTGACGGTTAGCTGTATAGCTATCGATACCTTTGTGTCCGGGAATATCGCTCCGATCCCTACGGACGATCAAGCCTTCTCAGCCTCAGCCTCATCCCCACACGGATTACTCCAGAACGAGTGGATCGCTGACACGGGTTGTACCAACCACTGTACAGGTGTCCTGGCTAATTTCTCAGACCTCCGCAAGGGCCAATATGGTACGTGCGGTGGAATCGGAGGTAGTGTACGGTTTGAAGGGATCGGGACGGTCGAAATTCCTATCCCTGGCCCCGGTGGCCGTCCTACACTCCTCCGCTTGACTGATGTCAAGTATTGCCCGTCTATGGGGCCATTCAACCTCATCTCTGTGTCCCAGATCTTCAAGGGCAAGAAAGCACGGCCTGTTCTCACAGAGGAAGCTATTTACTGGACCGTGGGTAAGGTCAAGATTAATGCATCCGCAAAGCACGGGCTCTGGCTTCTAGATCAAGCTAAATGACGGCCCGTCCTCACCCGCTCCGCTGTGGGAGCCCCCTCTCCTTCTTCTCCTTCTCTAGCCCCACAGCTACCTCCTTCAAGCTCTCCGAGCGGCCGTATCCGGCAATTCCCTCCACCTGGAGTCTCCTCTGTGTCACATCGTCCGCTAGCTCCGCGGATCTCCTCCACACCAAGGGCTTTCCCGGCTATTGAGAAGCCCCTGGTCAAGAAAGCCACTGCCGCTCAAGCCTATACTATCCGAACCAATATCATTCGGTGGCACAATCGTATGGGACACCTCGGCTCACAGAACGTAGCCCGTTTACCGTCCATGTGCGAGGGTATTGACCTTACTGAGAAGCATCACCCCTCAGATTGTGTCTGTGAAGTGTGTCTTACCTCTAAAGGCCGTCGACTACCGCACAATCACCCGATCGAGCCGGGGAAGCACAAGATGGACCTGATCTACTCAGACGTAGTGGGTCCAATGCCTGTACTAGGCTACGATGGGAGCCGATACCTGGTCACCTTCACGTGCGATTACTCCAAGCTCACAGCGGTCTACTTGATCAAGGCTAAGGGCGAGGTGACGGATAAATTTATCTACTTCAAGAAGCACCACGAACGGCCTGACTTAGGATGGATCATCAAACGCCTCCGCGATGATAACGGAGGGGAATACATCGTCAGTAAATTCCAGAAGGTACTCTTTGAGGCCGGGATCAGGTGGGAACCGACCGAGCCATATACTTCTCAGATGAACGGGTCCGCAGAACGCCTTGGACAGACCATTTACCGCAAAGCGGCTCCCCTTCTCAAGCACGCGGGCCTCGACCTTAAGTTCTGGCCCGAGGCTATCAAACATGCCGTATACCTTTATATGCGAAGCCCTCACTCCAAGATCAAGAAGACTCCGTTTGAAGCTTGGTATAGCCGTCGCCTGCACATCGGCCACATCCGCATGTTTGGTTCCACGGTCTATTATAGTAACCCCGGGAGGTCACGGAAGCTTATCCGTGACGAGGCTTGCAAAGGAATCCTTGTCGGGTACGAGGGAGATACTCTGTGCCGTATCCTTAAACCAGACGGTCGAATCTGCCGGGCCGCGGCTCTACAGACCGTGGAACGGATGCTCTGGCAACAATTTGATCCGGAAGACGTCCAGGAAGAAGACCCTGATACTGACCACTTCACGGATCCTACAAGACCAGGAGTCCACCACACGTTCGAGCATATTAAGCCCGTTCGAGTCTCTATCGCACTCAGTCCCGCTCGAGGAGAGAAACGCCCACCAGAAGAAGACTGGTTCATCCAACCCGTAGCCAAGACACGGGTACCATCTCACGGGCCTCAGCCACGCCCAAGGGCCCCTGCTCCATATCCACCGGGTCGAATCAGCTCCACTCCACATCTACTGGTCCCAACTAGCTCCGGCCTTCCCCTGAGCTCACTTAACCCGTCATCTCACGGGTCTCAGCCACTTTCGAGGGCCCCTGCTCCGTATCCACCGGCTCAAATTAGCTCTGGACCGTTAGCTCACGGGCGTCAGCCACATACAAGGCCCCCTGTCCCGTATCTACCGGTCCAAGCTAGCTCCACCCCGCATCCACCGGTCCAAATTAGCTCTGGGCTCTCCCTGAACTCACTTGGGCCATTATCCCACGGGTCTCAGCCACCCAGAACTCACTGGGACCGGCTATTTCCGAGCCTTAGCTCACATACACCGGTCCAAATCAGCCCAGCTCCTCCCCTGAGCTCTTCTCAACCGATTAGGCCATACCAATCCATATATCGGAACCCTCAGCAAGCTCATCGTATCACATATGACGACTTCTGGAGTAAGTTCGGTGGTCCTCCCGCTCCTGTTCCTGCTCCTGCTCCAGCTCTAGCTCCCGCTCCTGAGACAATACACTCTCCCGAGCCTCCTCCTGTTCCGGAGGCTTTAAGCCACGTCTCACCCGGACAGAACCCGTCACTAGTTCAGCCACTAGCCCCGAGGGCTCCTCAACTACAGTTCACACGGGCTGTACCCGTCCAGAACCCGTCACTAGCTCAGCCACTAGCCCCGAGGACTCCTCAGCCGCAGTTCACGCGGGCTGTGTCCGTCAAATCGTCTCCACAAGCCTCTCCGGTGATCAATTCGATTCCTACTCGCTCGCAGACCGTGCATAGCTCGGTAGAGCTAAGTCCACGGGCTTTCTGGGGAGGTACCCCTCCAGAACGGGAGCCTCACCCTCCGCGAGCCGCTAAACAAGAGCACTTCTGGCGTCCGGAGCTCAATTCTGACTGGGAAGAACCAGAGGATCCAGAGGACTTATATCAAGCCTCACCACGTCCGCGTCCGCAAGCTACGGTAGAAGACGAGGATGACCTTATTCACGATTTCGAGAATCTCTTCTCCCCTGAGCCGTCCGTGGAAGACCTTGAGTTCTTACCTTCAGAAGACGAAGACGCTAACTCCTTTGAACATATCCGTCATCCAGAGCTCCGTCCACAGACCCCTCTCTCTTCGATCGCGGATACAGACGAACAAGAACTAGAACCTCACGAATCCTCCTCCTCCTACGAGTTCCTCCGTCGAGCATCCGATTCTCCCGATCCCCTCGCACTCTGTCTCTTCCCAACTTACCTCTCTGCATTCGACGAGCTCTCCCTCCTCTCATTCCTCGGTCAAGCTAATCCCTGCGAGCCCTTCGAGCCACGAACACTACAAGAAGCTAAAGACAGTAGTCAGTGGGAGCAGTGGGAACGGGCGATTCAGGAGGAATACCAGTCTCTAGTAGAGAACGGGACATGGATTGAGCAGGACTGTCCGTCGAACCGTCAAGCACTCACGGGTAAATGGGTCTTCAAGATCAAGCGTGGAGCACATGGAGAGATCCTCCGGTATAAGGCCCGCTGGGTCGTCCGCGGATTCGAACAAAAAGAAGGCTTGGATTTCCACGAGATGTTCGCCTCTGTGGTGAAGCCTATGTCTTACAAGGCTATTTTCGCCCTCGCGGCCGCATACGACTGGGAAATCGAACAAATGGACGTTAAGACAGCATTCTTATACGGAGACATAGATGAGGACATCTGGATTGAGCTTCCCACGGGCTGTGGGGTCTCTGGGACGGCGAAACTGAGGAAAGCACTCTATGGTTTAAAGCAATCCCCACGGGTCTGGTACAACACACTCGCCACCTTCCTGGCTTCACTCGACTTTAAACCCCTTGACGCTGATTCCTCCGTGTTTTGCCGGGACGGTATAATTATCGCGATCTATGTGGACGACCTCTTGCTCGCTGGAGCCTCCAAGCTTGATATCGATAAAATCAAGGCCGCTCTGAGCGAGCGGTTCAAGATGTCAGACTTAGGAGCGTGCCACTTTTACCTTGGGATGGAGGTTATCCGTGACCGTCCGCGGCGGACCCTCCGGCTCTCACAGAAGGCCTACATTGAAAAGGTACTCCAGGATCACGGCTTTGGTGCTTGTAAGCCCGTCACCACACCTATGGAAACCTCCTCTCGCCTCGTCCCTGCGGATGACCAAGCGGATCAAATGCTCCGCCGTAAGTATCAGTCGATTGTGGGCTCCCTGATGTACGCCATGCTCGGTACCCGTCCGGACCTCGCTTTCGCGGTTTCAGTAGTCTCACGGTTCTCCTCAAACCCTGACAAGAGCCACATGAGAGCCGTGGAACGGATCCTCCGGTACCTCCACGATACAGCGGATATGGGCCTTGTGTTCCGGGGTACTTTACAGCCGCTCTCTGGGTATACGGACTCGGATTGGGCCGGGGACCCAGACACCCGACGATCTACCTCTGGATACGTCTTCACCCTTGGTAGCGCCGCGATCTCCTGGTCCTCCAAGCGACAGCCCACAGTGTCCCTGTCTACATGCGAAGCTGAGTACATCGGGCAGACGAATGCTACTAAGGAAGCGATATGGTTACAAGGCTTTCTGAAGCAAATTGACCCGGGAGATCCTGGCCTAGGGGCGACGATTATCTACGGGGATAATCAAGGGGCTATTGCACTTGCAAAGAACGATCAATTCCACGGACGAGTCAAGCACATCGACATCCAGCACCATTTCGTCCGCGAAAAGCTCGCAGAAGGGCGAATTGACCTCCGATACGTCCCCACATCAGAGCAAGTAGCAGATGGACTCACAAAGGCTCTGTGCCGGGACAAATTCGTGGTGTTTAGGAAGGCTGTAGGGGTGGAATGAGCCTGTGGGAGCTAGAATTCTCGGCGCCCGGAGGGGAGATTCGGTATTTCCACCGTTTGATATCCGTGCGACTCGAATTCCGCTCGGACGGTTTGATCCGTAGCCCTCTGTTTATCTTAGTTCGTCCGGTCACTTTCTGACTTCTCTTTTGTCACGATTCACAGCTCACCATTCTTCCACAGACCGTCATTTTTCCCTACTGAGGGTTTTTGGCTGTGGTTTATTGAAGGTAGCTAGTTCGATTCGCATGTGGGAGCTAGTCTCCGCTTCCTGTATCTAGATATCGTGTGCAGATCGTGTGGGAGTGTTGAAAGGGCGATCTGCAAGCCCCGTGCACGTGCGTAAGCACGTGCCCCAGCCTCCTGCTTTATGCACGCAGTGCATATAAGGGAGCTTCGCTCCCTTATTGCACTGTACACTTAATACACATGCTTTTATCCTCTCAACAACATCGTCTGCATATGATTTTGGTCAGAAAATATTTTCCGACAAATTCTAGGGGGGGTCCAAACTGATCGAAGGGTAGTCTAATCTGATTGATTTCTTATAGAATGGAAGGTGGG